>VDFB02260906.1:0-22116 GCA_007258455.2 Sequoia sempervirens | reverse complement strand
TAACATTCCTTTCACTAAAAATTTACTTAGCCATGTAGTTAGTATTTTCATCTCTAAATAGGATATAATGAGTTATCATTTATATAATTTTCCATCAATTCTAATGCAATCGAGAACCAAAGTATCGTCAATGTAAGGCTACTATAATGCACATGAAATTTTACTTTTTAGGCATACCATGCAATGAAAGAAGAGCTTATATTTGAAATTAAACAAGGCAAGATTTACTAATGCATTCTTTTCCTTACCATCATTATTATTTACTTATCATGCCCATGGTTTCACTATTCTAGTTTATCTCTAAACTCTTACTCAATGCTAATTGATTCCATACACAAGTTCATGCATACATCCTATGGTACGAAATGCAATTTCAGGACCAAGGTCTTTCACACAATTAAACATATTTATTTCCTATCTTCAAAATAGCTTTACACAAAACACACATTCAATTGATTTTAAGGCAACATACACTATTTGGAAACACTTCATTTCTCCACCCAAGAAAGGAATTGCATTCTCAAATCACTCCAAGGCACATAGATTTAGATATAAGAATTATAGTGTCTTCTACTAAGTTAGTCACTTGCATTATGAAGTTAAATGATGTTTACTTTAGTAAAGTTTTATTGTCCACATAATAGTCATGTCTTAAGAATCATCTTTCATTTCCATAAGGTTCACAGTTATAGGATAACACAAGGGTGGATTTTATAATAATAATACCCATAGCTTTCTAGCCATTCACTTTGTTTTCATTTCTATTTTCATCCTAGATTGACTCAGTCTTCACAACAATAGTTCTCCATAACATGCCAATCAACATGAACAAGACATTCAATTCACACATTTAATATGCCTAATCTTGTTCATCCTAAACACTTACAAGTCCTACAGGAGGGTACATAGGTGCATTGATATTTAAATCTTGGCAAGTCAAAATCTATAAACTGGGCTATTTAAACTTCTTCACAATCAAATGTGTCACTCACATGAGGTTACGTAATGTTCTTGTGATTTAACAACATAGTTATTCACTTTTTAACTAACTCTTTCACAATAAAAATTTGTCAAAGAACGATGAAAGTGACTTAGGCTCCCATAAGGTCATTTCAACTATCAATCACAACAAGGAGGCAAGCACACACTGAAATTCAACATAAGCAACTCCACTTGGGCAACATCACTAACCAGAGATCCCCTTATATATTCTAGGTAATCGTTTGCTTAGGAACGTACTTAAGCAAGTTTCTAGTTTCACCATTTGCTTTAAGATAAGGTATAACTTTGTCTATTCATCTAAATCAGATTTTCAACACAAAACAAGGTCATGAGTTGTGGATTTTATTGGTTATGTAATTTTACTTACCAATCAAAAGTAAATTTTCTTGGGTTTTCAAGCACTTAATAAAGGGGCTCTTTTGCAAGCTAAATCACGATCTTAAGTTGTACATTATTATCTTTAAAGGGAACAAGGCTAAATCACTCCCTAGGAGGAATCCTTAATTTACTTCCTATCAAACTTCCAATTTGGACTAGGGGAAATCATAATTGAATTTAACAAGGTTTTTTGGGGTGATACACTTGATGATCATATTGATTAGTTGTGAAAATCAAAAGTGGCCCACTCTCATCAATCAATATTTAAAACATGGTAGGCATAATTAGGTCAAATAGTTACACCTTTTAAGGCTATCCAAGGAGTTGTAAAATTTTCTTATGCACAACATCTATTTGGTGCTTTTATTACAAAATTAGTTACATCATTTTATGTCTAATCACTAAACCTATTGCTCCTTTTTGACGGTGACTTGAACCATCTATTTCAAATTTTAACCTTAAATAAATCTTGCTATGTGAATCCTTCAATTAATCTTCTACGACAACTCATTACATCCACTATGGTGTAAGGATATTATTGATCTTACCAAGTTTGACTATAGATCAATAATAATTTTATTTAACTTACCAAGCCTATAGTAAACCACCCATAATAATTAATTAGATCAAATTTTATAAGAATTATTAATGTCCTTCCAAGACATGGGTGTGCAAGGTGACATAAATTTAGGTTTCCAAAAACATGGCTATTAAGGTGCTCGCATTTGACCCCTAGCTTATTAAACTCCTCATAGTCATATTTACCATCACCTAGCTTTTAAAGTTTAGAATAAAGGGTGAAAACAATTATAAATTCAACTTGATAAACCTCATTAATTAAACTATTATTCTTGCTTGACATTTACATCTTCTATGAGAACATGATGGTCCTATTGGTTTGGTCTTCAAAAGATTGTGATCTCTTATGGCTAATTATATCTCATAAGGTCAAATTTTGTTTCGCAATTAATTCCTCTATTAGATGGTTTATTGAAATTGGACTTCAATGTTAAAATATAAGGTTAGCTCGCACAATTTACTAAGTTCAATTTAAAAGTTAATTGATTAAAACATTGCCAACATTCACAATGTACAAAACTATAAGGCCCATATTAATCCCAGAGTACCCAGTGTTTCAACTAGGGCTCTAATACCAAAATGTCATGCCCAAAATTTCACACAAAAATACAATTAAGGACAAAACACAAATTTCAAATTTCAACCACAACTACAACATAATTCCCAAAGACTGCTTCCTACACATGTACCTCATGAAAACCTAGCAAACATTAGACCAATAATTTATAAGGACCTCAACCATCAACACCATTGAGTTGATGATCATGGTTGAGCTTCTAATGAAGATATGGAATCCACATCACTAAGGTAGGTTGGATTAGGTCTACTAACTCATCAATAAACAGACTTAATTCAAGTCACAAGTTATGCAAATAAAATATATATATCAATAGTAACTTTAAGTATTTAATAAGAGAACAAGCCTAGGGGTTAGACCTAATTCCTCGGGGGATCATCTTTGATGGCCTTGCCTACGTATATAATTCGTAGAGGAATCGTAGTTCGACTCATGGACTTCAACCATCTCAGACATGGTTGGATAGTAATGGGATCATGATCCAACAGGTTAAAAATGTCTTAACATCATCTCAATCATAACATCAACTCACACAACAATGATAGCATTAACAAATCAAGGGAAGAATTTAAAAAAAATAGAACTCAAATTATAAATATTGGACTAATCTCAATAGAAGACTTCTCAATTGTCACACACAAGAAAAAAAAAAAAACCTCTATCTTAATGATACCTTAAGTAGTATTTTATAAAGCAATGCATTTAGGGAGGTTTTAAATACACGCCTATCATATAACACTAATCAAATAAGGATTTAAGCAACAAGAAATTGATACATTGTAACTCCCATCATGACCACCCTACGTGCTAATATCTTTTACATGAAGTGGTAATCCAATGGCAGAGTCAAACCCAAAAACCCACACACAAGCCATTAACAAGTTCTAGCGCCCCACTCAAGAGTTCCACAAGCATAAGATAGGGTAAATAAACTATGACATAAATTTCCTTGGTGGAAATAAATTTGAGTTCACATAAGCTACTGATAATAAACTATACTTTTAAAAAAAAATAGTTTTACCCTATTACATTATTATCAATATTATCTCCAACAATAAATTTATTTTATTTTAACATCATCAATTGTAATGTTAACATTGATCTTGCATCTAATATTATCACCAAAATTGTAAGTAGAATATACTAATATTATAGTATTTCTTTTATTATCTCTAAACATCAATTTCAAAAGTTACCTTTGCAACATATATAAGAATATTTTTAATGTCACATTAACTAGTTCCATTAGTAATATGAAGTTCATCAATCTCATCATTCACATGACTTTCTATATTATAATATTGATATTATCTATATTTCAATCATCTTTTAAAATATTATATTGAACTTCATATTAATTAGTTCCTTTAAATATCATAGATATATTTATAACTCTTATCATTATTATAATGCAAAATGAACCTACTATTCAATCATATCAAAGTAGTATTATTATCATTACATTTAATTAGATTAAAAAAAAATCTAAAGATTAATCAGACCATCTATTTGTTTTTAATAAGATTAAAAATTAACACAAGAAAGATATAAAAGAGTCTCCCAAACTCTATTTAATCTACAAAGGGGATAGATGTGATTGGAGATCATTATATTAGTTATAGGTCAAAATAGGAGGAAAACAAAATTAATATATCACACCTACTCATGCATGTAAATACAAAGGAAGTATCTTTGCATAGGTTATTAAGTGAATATGAGTTTGACTATAAAGTCAAACATAGAAAAAGATAAATAAATAAAATCAGTGACATTAATGTTTTAACTTATCGGCAAGACTGCAGTGGTGGAAACCAAGTGCGCCCTACACAGAGTAATAAAATAACTAAATAAAAACAATTGAATCTCAGTGCTTATGCACAACATGTTTGATACGAAGATTCATTATAAGTGGTTCATACACAATCCTTAAACTTGGACGCTCTCATAAATGAAAGTAGTGTCTAATGGGAAGGAAAGTTCATACACAATCCTTAAAGTCAAGGCATGGCGCAGCAGACATACAAGTGAAAGTAGTGTCTAATGGGAAGGAAAGTTCACCATTTTGATGCGGGGATATATAATCTGCTCTTCTACTACTGCACATAAAACACTAATGGAAGGAAGAAAAAGAATAAAATATCTTGTAAAGCATTTTAGAATGTCATACACTTTGCCAGAACTATAATTATGCGGGCTTGGTCAATCTCTGGATAACCCTAGCATTCACGAGTGTTCAACCTCTAGAAGACGAGGAAGATGAATATAAGGGAGGAAACTCAAAAGAACTAGTAATTATCAATTGACCACAAGTAAACCAAGAATCTATAACAACATTCAAAGCTACGATTAGGTACAGGAAAGCAATTGCATAACATAAGTTCTATAATGAACATGACAGGGGAATTGGCATGAATGGTAACACCAATACATCATCTATAAAATTTAGTGTTGACAACAGTGGCATGACAAGATATCACCCATCATAAGATTGGTCCCCAATTTCCTATGATAGATACATCCTATCCTAGATGATGAAATGCCAGATATACACAACAAAGGACTGAGCTAATTTTATTAGACTCACAAAAGACATGGAGCTAATTTACATGTGCATACATTCTACAGATTCAAATAAACAATGGTATGAAGCAGATTTTGGTTTTATTTCTACGAAGCTCTACTTGTCAAGATTAACAAAGTTGATAATTGATATTGAACCTTAGACTTGTTTTCATTCTTTCCTAGAGCAAGAGAAATCTGGTAATTATAGAATCTCAGATTTAACCTAAATGAAAGTACTATATTTCAGTCATGAACAAGTCTGGTTACAAAAATTTTGCACTCATAATAATCTCATATATTAAACTCAATCAATGATCTGCATAAATCCATGCCACAATTACATTGCCCACAGAAAACAATCAGAGAAGAAAAACATTACATACCTTTGCTATCAATACAGGTCCACAAATTGTCTGCACATTCTTCACATTATAAAAGGTTTCTATGCACCACTTCTAACAGCTCCTTATGGAACTCAATTCCAGTTTTTTTTTTAAAACATCCTATCAACAACATATACACCATGTATCCTTTCTCAATTTATTCTATCACTCCCCCTCCTGTGTGCTCTTCCAGTGTGAGGCTGCTACACAAACAGATTTGGAGCTCGATTTTCAACGTGCAACATCACGAGTCACACCTTAGAGTCACGCAGGTCACCGTTGGGACACCTAATTGCTATGCAGGGGCTTTCTCACTGTCTCAATATAGTCTTGGTATGAGGTCCCCTCAAGACAGTGATTGACACTCGAAGCAACTTCCTGGAGAAAAACCTTCCAATACCGCCATCCTCCACACTAATATACTTCTGACTCTTCTCCTCATATCTATTATCATTACTCACCATCAGGAAACCCAATCCCCCTCCCACAGACAGATAAATTGTATTGCAATTCGTTAATGATATATGCTCTCAGTTGTATTTCTTAATCTTTTTTTTTTGTTTTGTGAGGCCCGATGCAGTCGACCATTCCCCCCCTTTGCACCAACTCCAACACCTCACCCCCTATACCTTCCTCCTCCCAGTCGCTGGTTAGCTGGAAACTTCCAATGTTGAACTGAGTGTTGGCTATTCGTTCTACCTAGACCCAAGTACGACCTCCTTTGAATGGTCTACTCGTACTAGTAATTAAGACACGTAATTAATGGCAATCCTCCTCAAAATCGATGATAGATGCATTTCATAATACGACATAAACTTCTTTTCCTGTCTTCCAAGCTCCTCCTTTTACCTCACACCAAATAGGAAAAGCATGCTAGACCTATATCAAAGCACAGCCTCTTACCATTAATTAGGGCGGTGGAAGATCTCTAACACGATGATCTGACGTTAGACTATATAAATCCAGATCACAATCAACATGATAATAGAGTTATGCAACTCGTGATCAATATGCTATAAATGTTTCAGCTTATTGTACGCAGTATAGCAGAGTGAATATAGATCACATAGGTAATTAAAAACTAGATCTCAAAAAGATCTGAAAAGACATTCTCGAGCTGAGTGGTTGAACAAAGAATAAAGCAATTAAATACAATAATATTTCCCCTGACATGAAACATTAAGAAGTTCAGATGATCATTGAGTTTAGGCGGTGAATTTATCAAAGAATCTGACTTAATCCTATTGGATGATCTGTGCCTTAAATGGCCCCTCCTGACATTAACAAGTCACGTAGGATTGTGAATAGATCAATGGGAGGATAATCGGTTTTGTTTAAATTCCTATCCATGCACTGCATTATTACAATTCATTAGGTGCATTGTATTTATGCTGAGAAGACACGATATTCAAAATTCATCTTTATCATATTTTGTTGAAGTTGTTACAATGGCAAGGCATAACATTAACTGCTAAATTTTATGGTTGATGTTAGTATATCATCCCCTAATCAAAAGTTATGTTAATATGAAATCTATAATTCATACCAATACCACTTGACTAATTATAATATTAATCATAGGTGAAATCCATAATAGATGTAACAACAATGTAATTAATGATACGAGTTTAATTCTTAATATTAATAGTAACAATAGAATTAATAAAGATATTAATTTGCATATCGATGTTATTTATATTAATAATAGTATTAAAGATATAAATTAATATTGATAAGCATAGTTATATTATTAACATTATGAGTACCATTATTTTAAATTAATTTATCCATTATAGGTATTAGATCAAGCTCCCATTATATATCAATCCAATTCGACTAATCAAGAATAATGTAACTTACTAAAAGAAATGCAAGAGATGTCAATATTGTATTAACTGTAGGGCCTTTTACACATACATACATATATACGCATATTACTATATTGAAGTATATGTCTATATTTTATTTGTTTGTATATTTAAATGAAACTATGTTTTCAAAATTGAATTCTAGGTCAACTATTGATTCAAGCACCCTTTTAGTTTTATTTTGTAAAGGGGTTTAAAAAAAAAATATATATACATATGTTTTATTTTTTGGGATTATGGAGGGACGGCTGGGACCGCACTCCCCTCCTCCCCACTAGCCGCTGGGATGGCTGTGCAATCCTCCCATACTTATAAAGTCAAAAACCTTGGATTGTATTTGTTCTTGTTTTTCTTATGTTTTAATTATATATATATATATATATAGCATATACAGCAGCATATATATATATATATATATATATATATATATATATATATATATATATATATATATATATATATATATATATATATATATATATATATATGATTTATATTTCATGTGTATGTTCAGTCTAAGCAAAAAAAAGTTAACCAGTTTAGATTATATGTTTAATTTTGAAGAAAATAGAAAAGTAAATATTTATGTATATTTTATATGTATATATATATATATATATATTAGAATGTATTGATTTGGTTTTAACTGTGAAAATTATAAAATTGAGTTATATTGGTTGATTAAAATGAAACAAATTAAATAGTTATGACAAAATCGTTATTGAACTTTATTTCAAATTGTATTGTGGAAAATGAGGATTAGGAAAGGGAATTAATCAATTGTTGGTTTTTGTATTGCGAAAACAATGTATGGAGATTAATATTTTTTTTGAGTTATTAAATCCTATATATTTGTTTGGATGATCTTATTGTCATTATATCGTTTTGGTTTTTCGTTGAGGGAACCCAGTTTGGGTTAAAAACCCGTATATGGATGTTGTGATCCTCAGAATTCTAGAGGCGTGTTTATATTGTGGAATGTTTACCTTCATCTTATGTGCTCTTAGATATTGGTGTCTTTATTCTAAAAGGGTTGTACGGGTTTTGTTGTGATACTTTTGTGTGTTTTAGCGAGATGGGTAATGCATCACAAGTCATCTATTGAGACTTAATGCTTTGTTCTTGATGGTACAACCCTTGTTTTGATTTGTTATTTTTTGGGTTCTTAGGGAGAGTGGCTCTTTGTGGGGGCCAATGCCTCAAATAGAAGGAAGGGCTCAGGATAACCCATGTAAGAGTAGATTAACAAGTGAAAACATAATAATAGAACTTAGGGGGATGGGTAGTAATAAAACAATAAGATAATCTTGGATACCTCATCTAGTCATTAGAGCTATCGTAGACTAATGGTAGATTGAGAAGGTCATGGTTAGCAAAGTCGTAACCTCATCCTCAGGAGAGGTTAACAGCTTCGCATGAATCACCCTATGGGGCTGATGCCTCAGATAGGAGGAAGGGCCAAGATAAACATAGATGGGGGTTGATGCCTCATGTTGGAGGAAGGGCCAGGATAACCCATGTAGGTTGTGCGATGACACTCTCCACTTGTTGCCCTTATGTTTTTTTTTCTTGGTTGCCTCTAGAAGTGTGTCATAATTGTTGCCTCTTTGGTTTACTTGGCATGTGGTTAATGGTTATTGCCTTGGTTTATTTATGATGTGTTTTATGGTTTAAGTTATTGTGACTAAGTCTTTGTTGTTTTCATTTATGATCTATGTATTCTTAATGTTGTTATTGGAGTATTGTACTATGTTATTTTTTATTGGAGTTGTCTTATGGCATTCATGGTCATGACTTCTTCATTGTCACATCTGAGCATAGGGGGTGGGTTATTTATAACCCAGATGCTTGGGTGGAACGTGCTCCACACTTGTTGGGTTCCCCATCAACGTTCATTCTTCACAATATTCTTCAGATGGAGCTTGTACCAGTTATTCATCTTGTATTTCAAACATTATTTGTACTATTTATTTATCACATATGATGGGAGGTTTCTTTGTATTCTTTATTGACAACATGTAATGTATTAAATGATGATGTATTATTTATGCACCTTTGTAACCATTCATTTTATGAGATTTATTATGGTCGTATCATGTAATGTGTTTATAATTATGCATGTGGATACTTGGATGTACTTTTGTAAATGGTTATTGTAATGTTATGATGGATGTAAGATTAGCTAAGACTATTTAGCTTTATCTTTAATCTTTTGTTATGAGTTTGTTTATGTGATGTGACCTCGTGTGCCCCAGAGGACTTGATGTTGTGATGCTAATGTGTAATGTAATTATGTTTTTGATGGTCCATAATTATGTGTACTTTGTATTATTTAAAAAAAATTATGTTCATTCTTTTGTCCTTTGGGGTTTGCATGATGAGCATTACAAGCATCCAGTGGTGTAATGGAAATCTTGCATCACCCAAAAATATGCTTTCAATTTATCTTTCTTTTTGTTAGTTTTTTGTTGATGTCTTTGTATTTCTAGATACCCTTTTCATCATAATGTAATTCCCCACTTTTAGTTCTACTTTTCTGCTAAATTGATATTTTTAGCAGTTTTAAATTTGAAGGCATTAGGAGGCAGAAATTTATGGGAAGCTTTTTGGGGAAAAGAGTTTGTATGCTACAAAAGGGAATTCTGTAGTGACTGTAATTTTCTGTAACTTGCATGTATTGTAGAGCTTGAGGATTTGAGATCCTTTGCATGCAAGAATTTCCATTCTAGATAATAATAAAATTTCTTTAGTTGTTTGCATCATTTTTTGTGTCTCAGGTTTGCTCCCTCATCAATATGTATATATATACATGTATGTATATGCATAAATATATATGCCTATATATTTATATATATATATATACATATATATTGTAACACCCCTCCATTTTGTTCTTTTGATCGAATAGTGTTTGTTATGTATGTTTTGCTTTGTTAGCACGTTGGTTATAAACTTGATTACTTTGACCGCTAATTGTTAAGTGATGGAAACATTATGTTTTGATGTGATGGTACTTTAATCAGATGATATTATTATTTCATGTTATGGATTAAATTATCATGTATGTTGATGCTTTATGCTATGATTATACTATTGATGATTAGAGGCATCAGTTAGTGATATTGTATTGGTGAAGGGGACGGGATCACATCACTCGGATGTGAGTGCCCTGTGATTCCACGATTTCCTCTTCACGGTGTGTTTTAATATTTATATATATGCATGTTCGACACTCGTATTGTGTGCAGGATGTAGGTACAAGACATTGACTCCACCTGGTTCCACAGGTTTGAGCATGTCCCTTGTCCAACGGAAAATGATTGGGAGATAGTAGCTAGGTTTTCTGTGTCATGACATCACCCTAGCCATAGTGTGTCATCGGGTTGTTAGTTGGGATAAGTTATTTTGTTGTCTCTTCTCCCCTTGCCTTGTATTTAAATTTTCAATTTAAATCAGTGCTCGTTTTATTTAATTGCATTGTCAAAATAAATAAACAAGTGACTATTAATTAATTAGTTAATTTAATTCAATCAATAAAATAATCTAATCATGGATTAGATTTATATATTGATAAATTAAATTAAAATGATTGTGCTAGCATTAGTAAATATTGAGATCAAATCAAAAATTAGAATTATGCCTTGCATTCATTTTTGAAATAATTTTTTTTTTTAAAAAAAATGATTTTAAATGAAATTGTTAAATTCAATCTCTTTGAGGAAGAAAGGAAATGCAATTATCTTTTTGAAGCATAATAGAATTTTGTTTTAAATGAATATCATGCAAATTGAAAAGGGAAATAGAATTGTTTTATTAAATTTCAAAAAAGTGGAAATTTCTAAATTGGCAATAAATTTTGGTGGGTGAACTCAAATTAGGGGTTTGACAATTTGGAGGAAAAAATGGCATAAGGTAATTCATTTTGTTTTTGGAATTTTGGAGAGCAAAGCTTGGATTGGATTCTTTTGAAGAAAATTAGTGAAGGGAAGATTGAAGATTGGAAAAGCTGAATTGCAAAGCAAAGGAAAAACCTCCATTAAAAGACTTCAAGCTTGGAGAAAACACATGGTTTTTTTTTAAAAAATTTTTTTTTGTGCAAATCTTATTTTGAAAATCATTTAGAAGTTGTTTAAATTTGTTAAAGAATTCAAAATTTTGCAGTAGAATAAAAACCTATCAAGAAACTCCATTCAAACTTGAATCAAAAATTCTCAAAAGATATTGTGAAAATTTAGTGAATTAAAATTTTATCATCAAACTTTGCAACAGAAAAATTTGATCAAAACATGGTGCTTCAAATGGAAATTCTTGTGAAATTTTGTGTGCTTGTGATGGCCTTCATTTAAATTTGGAAAAGAAGGAAAAATCTACATATAGTTGGGTTAAGTTATGTGTTTTCAATGATAATTTATTTTGTTTTAAGAATGAGCATTTGCCCAATCTGGGTATGAGGAAATTCTATATATTTGATTCTTTTAGTTGAAATTTTGGATATATATTTATATATATGTATATATATATACATACCGAATTGTATATTTACATATATACATATATATATATATGTTGAATTTGTTTTTTTTTAATTTATATAGGAAGATAAAATTCAAATTTCATTTACGGTTTTTACCGATTCGATATTATGGATTTTATAAAACAAAATCGTGGTTTTATTCGAGGCGTGGAATGAGGAAGGGTTTCACCCATGGCAGCCCCATTGGTGGCTGACTGTGGAGGTAGTCATGCTACCCACATGCTGGCCTCCCAATGAAACATCCCACAGTGGGGCGGTAGCGGCCCCGAACCCACACCATTGACTTAGTGTTTTTTCAAAATGCAGTTTTCTTTTATATTATATATATTAAATATAAGATATATGATATATGTTATATTATATATATTTTTATATTTAATATATATTAATATAAAATTTGTAATTATTGTTTTATTTGAATAATTAAAATATAATTAATATATATATTTAATATATATATATATAAAGTATATATATATTTGATTACATAGATATTTAATATATACATATATATTTATATTTCAATATTTTTTTTTTAAAGAGAAGAAATATTTATAAAAGACAGATGAAAATTATTTATGGTAAATCATTGTATATTTTAAAAAAAAATTAATTTAAATTATTTGGTGGATTGTGTCAACAAGAATTGAATGAATAGTCAAACTCTTTGTGGTTGTCAACGTAACTTGAGACACTTAATTTTGTGCAAAGTTTACATGTTGAGTTAAATTGTTTGAATTGCACTACGTCATTGGGTGAATTGGATTTAAGAAATCCTCACGTAGATTATTTTAAATTGCTTGTAATGCTTCCTTAGATGTTTGGCATCATTTCTAGGTGTGGGGCAATCTAGTTAGTACTATGTAAACCTTCCAGATAGGATCTTTCTATTATGTGTTTGGGTTGTTGTTGTGTCGGTCAACCTTGGTTTACCTTGGGTAGTGTGTTAAATGTGTCTAGTTATACCCGGTTATCCTGGATGGAATATGTTGACTTCATGTCGTGTTTAGGGATTCATTATCCCTAGGTTGCACTTGAGTATCCTTTGGTGGTGGCATAGTTCCACGTGTTGTCTTAGAGAAGTGGCTTGCATTGAGGGCCAGCACACAAAGTGGTGCCAGGAGATTTCAATGTAAGTTAGTTAATTCAGTGAAAACTTAAACCAATTAATTAGTATAGGTGGTACCAACATTTAAAAAAAATAATTTTTCCTCGCTCATGGATGCAAGTGCTTGTATAGACTTGGGATGAGATGAGAAGGCCTAGAATGGCAAGATTGTTATCTTGTCCCTTCAAAAGATAATTTATTCTGCATTGGTTTGCATGTGGGGCTGGGAGTCGTTAGAGGTTACCAGGATATCCCAAGATGGAGGCCGGGACCTAGGAAGACTTGCCAGGATATCCCATGTGACATTGTGATGACACTTCTCCTAAGTCAACATTATGTTTGTATTCGTAATGTGATTATTTACTTAAAACCTAGAAGCATTGTAACCTTTGTGTCATGTGATGTCATGTTCGTATCCTTTTTCGGTTGAGTCATGTTGCCTATGTTTAGAGGTTGTTGGTCTTGACCTGAAACCCTTGTTACTATCTCCTAGCATGGGGGGTGAGCCTTCGGGTATCACTTTGTTGGGTGGAACGTGCACCTTACTCCATTATTTTTTTGGCGTTTGCTTATGTGGATGAGACTTTTGTGTTGGAGAGCTCGTGGGATCCAGTTGCTACCTTGGCTTCATTTATGTTAGTTATTCTTGTATTTTATTTTACCCCTCATTGTTATCGAGGTGGAAATTGTAATAAGCAATCATGTTATTGATTTGCCTCATTCTAGGAATGAGTGATGTAATTGTAATTGTATAACTTTTGTTATTGGTAACCATGAAGGATCTCATGGTCTTAAATGAAAATCTCATGTGTGGAATGTATGTGCTTTAATTATTTAAGTGAATGTTGCTATGTTTCATTTCATGCATGTTGTTTTAATTTGTGATTTAAATAATCTTGTCTTGTAACCTTAGGGGATTGTTGGCTTTGTGTTGTAATCTAATATGTTTTTGTAATTGAACAAAAAAATAATTGTGCATTTGTTTAGTAGTTTGCAACTTCCCCTAGGGTTGCGTGGCGGGGCATTACACATGGTATCAGAGCCTAGGTTTAAACACTGGGTACTCTGGGATTATGATGAGCCCATTAAGCTTTTAGTTGTGTGGGATTTAATTATGTGTTGTGCTTAATACCTTTTTGTGTCTGTGTAGGATAATGCCTCCCAGACGTGGAAGAGGTGGGGGTCATAGACATGGCTATTTAGGCAGTCGCATTGGGGAATAGCAAGACCCACCACCACATGTTCCACTTGTTTATGACCGTGAGGAGCAACAAGCTTCTCAGAATATTCAGGGAGATGGCAGGGTGATCCCATAATAGTGGTTTACAATTTCTGGCCAAACTGGACACTGAAATTATTATTTTTAACTAAATCTTCACATTCGGGCACCTATAGCGGCTAAACTATGAGGAATTTGAAGATGGTGCAAACTAGAGTCTCATCAAATTTTTTCTGTAGATTCTAAAAATATTTTTTTCAAAATTTTTGGAATCAAATTGCACTTCTTTTTCCATCTCCACAATAGATTTTTGGAAAACAACATTTTTAAAAAGTAGCCTGAGTATAGCATAACTTTTTTTCCATGAGAGGATAAAGTGAGTATTTAAATTTGTTTATAACTCAGTATCTAAACAACTTCCACTTGGTTAGATAGTTTTTATTAAATATTTTTCCTTAATGAGTTTCAAATTCAAGCAAATTACAATTCGAGACCACAGCCTTGTTATTATAACGAGTAACTTTTTTGTATGTACCAAAATTTAATTGTTTTTTGTTGGATCAAGACTTCAATATTTGGTGCCTCATATTTTGTAATTTTTTTTGATAATCTTCTATTTTTCACATGTAGAACAAAGAAATTCATTTTCAATGAAAACCTATGTTTAATAAAACTTAAAAAACAAATATATAAAGCAAAACATATTAAAATTATATTCATGGATAGCTTGTTACGGGGAATACCACAATCATTTCAAATAAATTTTTAAATGAATTCATTTGATCCCCCAAAATCTCTAAATCAAAGTGATTTTTATCGGCATTTTGATAAGAATTGTAAAGAGGAGAGGCATTTATAGGTATGGTTTCAAAACTAGCAGAGTTCTATCAAAGTTTGATCTAAGGTGATTTGATCAAACCCTCTTCAATTGGAATCCTTAAAATGGAACTTTTTAAGGCTTAAATCATTATATTTTCTAAAAATATGTGATTTCAGCTAAAATTCGTTCCTCTCAAGAATTGTAAACCACTATTATGACAACACCCGGCAATCAGAATCCAGATCCACCCAGGATCGAGGACGCTCAGTTGTGTCATTTTTTAGAGGAGACCCTTGCTCACCTTGGGCCTAGACAGGAGGTAGAGCCAGTGGTGGTTAGAGAGAGAGGTACTAGTTCAGTCTAATTCTAAGGTAGCAGCCCATATGAGGGACTTGCTTAGAGCACGACCACCCATTTTTGATGGATCAGGCAGTGGTTTGGAAGTAGAGACATGGCTTATTGACTTGACTAGGTGTTTTGCTATGCACCCATATGGGAGCAACACTCGAGCTAGGTGTGCTATCATGCACTTGAGGGGATTTTCCTCCACTTGGCGGAGATTAGAGGAGTAGAACCTCCATCTGGACATTGGTACTATTTCTTGGGAGTTGTTCCTAGAGCGGTTTCAGGCTAGATTTCTTTCCGAGCATTGGAGGCAATGTCGAGGGGATGAGTTCCACACCCTTCGACAGATGACTATGTCTGTAGAGATATATAAGCGTCATTTCTATGAGGTCAAATAGTATGCTGGCATAGGTGATGACGTGGGCATGTTGGTACAGAATTTTCTCAGGGGCTTAAATGCCTGTATCAGTGGTGGAGTGTGGGTTTTCGAACCCAGGACCATGGAGGTGGTGGTCGACAAGGCCAGGCTCATTGAGGAGAACTTGGCGATGGCCTTAGGTGGTCATGTAGGAGTGCAGGTGGGTAGTGGTTTAGCAGTTGGGACTAGTGCTCAAAGAGGTCAGCCTCAGGGAGGTGCACCTTCTAGAGCTCAGTAGGGTCCATCTCAGAGTGGTCAGCAGTAGCAGCAGGGTTCTCAGGGGAAACAGAAGGGTTTCCACTAGAGGCAGGGGGACAGGAGTTGGAGGCGCATGAGATGCTTCAACTTTGAGTAGCTAGCGTAGAGTTCTCATTCATCTTTCAGGGGTAGTGTGCAACAGTCTAGCACACCACCTATAGGCAGGGGCTTCGGTAGAGGCATTGGATGTTTTGCATGTGGCCAACAGGATCACATAGCGAGGATGTGTCCCAATAAGGGCACATCAGGTTATTCTCAGGGACCAGCGATGTCAGAGCTGACTGTAGGAGATGCAGGCTGTGGGCATCGAGTGTTCCCAGTGGTTGAAAACCGCTAGGCAGAGCACCAGGGTACAGTCATTGAGGCTTATGGTATGTTGAGGGGTAACCCAGTTTCTATTCTATTTGATTTTGGAGCATCTGATTCCTTTGTTTCTTCATCTGTCATGACATGATGTAGACTAGATGCGGTAAAGCAAGTCGATAGATGGCAGGTAGAGTTAGCTTCGGGTGCAAAAGTTCCATCCCTTTCCCTTGTGCCAGAGTGTAGGTTAGAGGTTGGACCTCTCCAGACTACCTTGGACCTTCGTGTTATTCCATTGGGTTCTTATGACGTTGTCATAGGAATGGATTGGCGAGAGGCTCATAGTGCCATCATTAATTGTCGACGTAAGTTGATTTGATGCATTGGGGCATCTGGTAGAGAGGTAGAGGTAGTGTGGGTCCAGAGGCCAATTTCCTTGAGGATCATCTCAGCTATGTAGTTGAGAAAGTGTGTGCGGTAGGGTTGCCAATTGTTCGCTGTTATAGTGGATGATTTGGATCTAGGAGGTGGAGAAGAGAAGGTTTCTCTTGATAGTCACCCCATCCTTTAGGAGTTTTCTGATGTCTTTCCAGAGGAGATTCCAGGGATGCCTCCTCAGAGGGACATTGACTTCAAGATAGACTTGGTACCTAGATCAGAGCCCATTTCACGAGCTCCCTATCGTATGACTACTCAGGAGCTAAAATAGCTTCAGTTGCAGCTTGAGGAATTGCTAGAGAAGGGTTTTATTTGCCCTAGTGTTTCTCCATGGGTAGCACCTGTCATCTTCGTGAAGAAGAAGGATGGTTCACTTTGGTTATGCATTGATTACAGATAGTTGAACAAAGTGACCATCAAAAACTTATATGCTCTTCCTGGGATTGACAATCTATTCGATCAGATCAAGGGTGCTACCATCTTTTCGAAGATTGATCTAAAGTCAGGATATCATCAGCTTTGAATCTTTGAGTCAGATATTCATAAGACCGCATTTCGAATGTTGTATGGTCACTATGAGTTCACAGTTGTACCATTTGGTTTAACGAATGCACCCTCAGTGTTCATGACTCTTATGAATGGGGTATTTCGTACATACCTAGATAGGTTTGTCCTTGTGTTTATAGATGATATTTTGGTATACTCTAGGACATTTGAGGAACATGAGGAGCATTTACGACAGGTATTAAAATGCTTATGAGATAATCAGCTATATGCTAACTTGTCGAAGTGTGAATTCTTCAGGACTGAGGTTCAATACCTTGGACATGTGATCTTAGGGGAGGGTATTTCAGTGGATCCTGCAAAGATCCAAGCGATCTTAGATTGGCCTACGCCCACGAATGTGGCTGAGATACATAGCTTCATGGGGCTAGCGGGTTATTATAGGCAATTTGTGTAGGACTTTTCGAGGCTAGGGCATCCTATCACCTCCCTTTAGAGGAAAGGAAGGAGGTTTGAGTGGTCTGATAAGTGTGAGACAACCTTTCAGTGTCTTAAGGGGAAGTTGACCAGTGCACCTATACTTGCGATACCGGATCCTATTGGGGACTTTGTAGTTTGTACAGATGCGTCCTTGGAGGGACTAGGTGCAATATTGATACAGGAGGGTCGTGTCATTGCATATGAGTCATGGAAGCTCAAGGATCATGAGCTAAACTATCCTACCCATGATCTTGAGTTGGTGACAATGGTTCATGCATTGACAAGATGGAGGCACTTTCTTCTTGGGCATAGGTTTGAGCTGCATAGTGATCATAGGAGCCTTTAGTATATCTTCACACAACCCTACCTTAATGCTAGGCAAAGGCGTTGGATGGAGTTTCTTAATGAATATGACTTCAAGGTGAATTATATCCAGGGGAAGGAGAATGTGGTTGCAGATGCTCTCAGTAGGTGCAGGCATGAGATATCTGAGTTGACCCTTATTGTTGATTTGCGGAGTTGGATTCTTTCTGCCCTTCCAGCCGACAGTTGGTATCAGGATGTTAGATCAGTGATAGAGGCAGGAAGACCCCTTGAGGGTAGATATTTAGGATACTCTCTCGATGCTGATGATATATTGAGACACATGGGACACATATAAATTCCCCCATCATGTGAGCTTCACACTTTGGTCATGACTGAAGCACATCGTGCACCTTATTCAGCCCATCCAGGGGTGAAGAAGATGTATGCAGATTTGTGTCAGTTATATTTTTGGCCAGGGATGAAGTGAGATATTGCGAATTTTGTGTCAAGATTTCTTGAGTGTCAACGGGTGAAGGCCGAACACCAACATCCAGTAGGGCTTTTGCAGTCACATTTAGTACCAGAGTGGAAATGGGATATAATCTCATTGGATTTCATTGTTGGTTTACCCAACTCTTTGAGACGACATGATGCAATTATGGTGAAAGTGGATAGGTTGATGAAGGTAGCACACTTCTCACCTATGCACTCTTCCTATACTACATCATTCATAGCTAGAGTGTTCATGGAGGATATAGTGAGGTTACATGGTATTCCACGTCAGATTATCTCTGACAGGGATCCAATGTTCACCTCAGCTCTATGGACGTCATTACAGCATGCGATGGGAACACAGTTGAACTTCAGTTCAGCTTACCACCTAGAGACAGATGGACAGACTGAGAGGGTCAATCAGATCCTTGAAGACATGTTGCGTATGTATGTGATGGACCAATAGACATGATGGGAGGACTATCTCTATTTGGTAGAGTTTGCCTATAATAATGTCTTTTAGAGTTCTATCGGCATGGCTCCATTCCAGGCATTGTATGGGCGACCATGTCGCACTCCCTTGAGTTGGGATCGAATAGAGGATAGAGTAACTTTGGGTCCTAAAATGTTGTAGGATATGGAGTAGTAGGTGGATAGGATTAGAGAGCACTTGGTGGCAGTGCAGGATAGGAAAAAGAAGTATGCAGATGCACATAGAGTGGATCGTCAATTTTCTATAGGCGATAGAGTCTTCTTGCATGTGCATCCACGAAAGAGTCCAATCCGTTATGGAAAAGGCTCTAAGTTGGCACCTTGCTTTGTTGGACCCTTCGAGATTCTTGAGAAGATTGGTCCTGTGGCTTACCGTCTTGCTTTACCACCCAGTCTCTCACGTGTGCACGACATATTTCATGTATCATTTCTTCGACCGTATCATCCAGACATTTCTCATGTCCTTGATCGGAATGCTTTGCAGGTAGAGGACGTGCAGCTAGCTTTGGAGCCCATGGCCATGGTGGAGCATAGAATGCTCGCTCTTTGAGGGAAAGATATTGATCAGGTTAGGATCTATTGGGATCCTAGGGATGACATATCATCCACTTGGGAACATGCAGCTAGGATGAGGGAACTTTATCCCTATTTGTTTGCAAGCTTCCAAGAGTAAGCCCGACCCTTGGGGGGGACGATGTAACACCCCTCCATTTTGTTCTTTTGATCGAACAGTGTCCGTTATGTATGTTTTGCTTTGTTAGCATGTTGGTTATAAACTTGATTACTTTGACCGCTAATTGTTAAGCGATGGAAACATTATGTTTTGATGTGATGGTACTTTAATCAGATGATATTATTATTTCATGTTATGGATTAAATTATCATGTATGTGAATTATTGATGCTTTATGCTTTGATTATACCATTGATGATTAGAGGCGTCAGTTAGCGATATTGTATTGGTGAAGGGGACAGGATCACATCACTTGGATGCGAGTGCCCTGTGATTCTGCGATTTCCACTTCACAGTGTGTTTTAATATTTATATATATATGCATGTTCGGCACTCGTATTGTGTGCAGGATGCAGGTACAGGACATTGACTCCACCTGGTTCCACAGGTCTAAGCATGTCCCTTGTCTAACGCAAAATGATTGGGAGATAGTAGTTAGGTTTTCTGTGTCGTGACATCACCCTAGCCATAGTGTGTCATCGGGTGGGATAAGTTATTTTATTCTCTCTTCTCCCTTTGCCTTGTATTTAAATTTGCAATTTAAATCGGTGCTTGTTTTATTTAATTGCATTGTCAAAATAAATAAACGATTGACTATTAATTAATTAGTTAATTTAATTCAATCAATAAAATAATCTAATCATGGATTAGATTTATATATTGATAAATTAAATTAAAATGATTGTGCTAGCATTAGTAAATATTGAGATCAAATCAAAATTTAGAATTATGCCTTGCATTCCTTTTTGAAATAAAATTAAAAAAAATAAAAAATAAAAAACGATTTTAAATGAAATTGTTAAATTCAATCTCTTTGAGGAAGAAAGGAAATGTAATTATCTTTTTGAAGCATAATAGAATTTTGTTTTAAATGAATATCATGCAAATTGAAAAGGGAAATAGAATTGTTTTATTAAATTTCAAAAAAATGGAAATATCTAAATTGGCAATAAATTTTGGTGGGTGAACTCAAATTAGGGGTTTGACAATTTGGAGGAGAAAAAATTGCATAAGGTAATTCATTTTGTTTTGAATTTTGAATTTTGGAATTTTGGAGAGCAAAGCTTGGATTGGATTCTTTTGAAGAAAATTGGAGAAGCCGAATTCAAAAGCAAGGGCAAGATCTCCATTAACAAGTCTTCAAGCTTGGAGAAAACACAAGGTTTTTGTTTTAAATTTTGTGCAATTCTTATTTTGAAAATCATGTAGAAGTTGTTTAAATTTGTTAAAGAATTCAGAATTTTGTAGTAGAAGAAAAATCCATCAAGAAACTCCATTCAAACTTGAATAAAAAATTCTCAAAAGTTATTGTGAAAATTTAGTGAATTAAGATCTTATCATCAAACTTTGCAACAGAAAAATTTGATCAAAACCTGGTGCTTCAAATGGGAATTCTTGTGAAATTTTGTGTGCTTGTGATGGCCTTCATTTAAATTTGGGAAAAGAAGGAGAAATCTTCATATAGCTGGGTTAAGTTATGTGTTTTCAATGATAATTTATTTTGTTTTAAGAATGAGCATTTGCCCAATCTAGGTATGAGGAAATTTTGTATATTTGATTCTTTAAGTTGAAAATTTGGATATATATATTTATATATATGTATATATATATATATATACATACCCAATTGTATATATATACATATATACATATATATAAATGTATATGTTGAATCTATTTTTTTTTTAAGTTATGAGAAGATAAATTCAAATTTTAGTTTTCTGGTTTTTACCAGAAATTTTTTTCTTACCAGTCAAAATTTATGTGAACCTCATGAAACATAATCACCCTTTTTTTTGGGTGACGGAATGGGGAAGGGGTATCCACCCCATGGCAGCCCCATTGGTGGCGTTGGCGGCCTGTGGAGGCAGTGCCGACGCTACCCACACAGGCTGCCGCCCCCATCAATGGGGGCTGCGTCCCCTGTTAGGGCAGGGCGCGGCCCAAACCCTTCATTGACTTCGCCGTGGGTTTTAAAAAAATACGTATTTTTTTATTATATATATTAAATATAAGATATATGTTATATTATAAATTTTATATTTAATATATATTAATATAAAATTTGTAATTATTGTTTTATTTTTAATAATTAAAATATAATTAATATATTTATATTATATTTTAATGAGTGCTTAAGTCATTATTATTTTATATTTAAATATTAATTATATATGTATTTTTAAATATATGTGTAATTATATGTATATATATCGAGTATATATATATATGCTCGATTACATAGATATTTAATATATATATATTTATATTTAAATGTGTTTTTTTTTAAAGAGAAGAAGTATTTGTAAAAGATAGAT
>VDFB02260905.1:0-15976 GCA_007258455.2 Sequoia sempervirens | reverse complement strand
AGGTCCTTCAGTGCTCCCTTCCTATTGGTAGATATCACAGAAAAGTAAAAACCTATTTCTAAGATGACAATGAATTAAAGGCACTTGAAATAAGTTTGTCTCTATAATATTGTCCACACTTATTTATACCTAGCAGCTATGTATTGGCTTATAGGTAGATATAACAGTTCAAAATGCTATCGTAGACATATATTCACAATGTGGAAATATAGACAAGGTTCAGGAATTGGAAACAAGGAATACATAGGAAACATAAGCTATGAAATACAATGACATATAGCATAAACAAGTAGCAGTTTAAACTCCAGTAATCTGTGAAAAAGCTTTTATGAACATTGTTTTTTAATCAAAATACTTTTGCAAAATACACATGCACTGATGCAAAAAGGGTTTCTGGTAATTTTGCTATCAATTCATATCACCCAAGAACTGCTTCCAACATAGAGACACTTCCTCCTCCATCTGTTTTAGTTTAGCAGAATTTGGTCAAGAACTTTATTTTGTTAAATGAAACAATCAGGAATTTGGAATACAAAAAAAACAATGGATTGTTGAGCTTTCTAATTCATCATGATTTTTTAATTTTTTTACCCCACTTTTACAGCATACTGAATAACAAGCAACTAAAAACAACATTTAGAACTCTACAATGCTCTTGTAGAATGAGAACACAAACAAGTATTCAAGGGTACCTATGTTGTTTACTTCTGCTCCAAACTCTAAAAGAAGGCTCACACAGTCTTTGTATCTATTTGTTGTTGCAATGTGTTAAACTCAGGATATCAAAAAAATTTGTCATCTTGTTCTGAACTCTCAATAAAAAAAGAATCTCCATATTCTACCACCAAAGAAAATACATTAACGTCAAAGGAGTTTGAAATTGAAGATAACAAACCTAATAGCACTCACTTGGATAAATCTATTTTCTATAGTGACAATTTTATTGGTTCTTAGCGTCAAGGAAAGAATACTCATGCATTCGGCTGAAATGCTTTTAACTGGCAGCATTGGGAAATCACATTTCGCCATTTAACATATTACTTATTTTTTTGTATAGTTTGAATTTGGAGAGCTATTTTATATATTGGAAAATTAGCATTTATCTATTTTTCTATTCGTCTGAGTAGCTTTATAAATCATTTTCGTTCAAAAAATTCGGGATAATGTGAATGCATAAATTGATTAAATAAATTTAAGCAAAGGCATAGTTTAAAAGTTGGTGGCTAGAGGTATGTAATCCATGAATGCAGATTGAATGCAATAAAATATCAGGAAAATGCGAGCGCATAAATTGATTTATTAAATTTAAGCAAAGGCATAGTTTAAAAAACTAGTGGGTAGACGTACGTAATGCATGAATACAAATTAAATGCATTGAATGGCATCTGGCTCGAGGTGAAGGCACTGAAATGGCTTGGAGGCCACGCGTGGCCAGGGTACTTTGGTCATTTAATATAGAGTTAAGTCACTTGCTATGCATTTCTATTACTTTGCGTGTGTTGTTTTTGTGTTTTGTAAGCGCTTGTTCTGAGGAAGAGTTTGTAACGATTAAGCAGGAGATGTTATAGTTGCAGAGTCTAGACCCAGAAACGAGTTACTTGAGATGATAATTTGTTATTTTCCACAGTTTCTTTCCATTAAAGTGCATAATGAAGTTGTGTTTCATAGTGCTTTAGTTCACTATCACTACCACTTTGTGCCTGATGTGTCAGTGCATGTATGTATGTATGCATGTCTCTATGTACATATGCATTTACCTATGTGCATATCTATGTAGACATTTGTAGATGCATATATGCATGTATGCATGTGACTCCGGATATATCTATGCATATATGTATTTATGCATATATGTATGTGTGTATAGATGCATCTATGTGTATATGCATGCAAGCATATGGATGCATATATGTTTATGTCCATACATGCATTCATGTGTCTTTACATGGATGTATCTGTACATATATATACATATGTATACATATGTGTGTGTCTATATGTCTTTTCTAGGAAAGAGTTTACAGTGACAGGGAAAAGGTTGTCATGGTTCCAAAAAGGACACTTGCAGACAAGCTACTCCAGACAATAAATAGTTTTTTTCATCAGTTTTCTTTTATTTTAAAGTCCATAGGCAGATTGGGTTTCATAGTGCTCAGCCTACGCTATTCTTCAGAGACTAGTTCCTTGGACAAGCAATTGTCTTTTGTCTAATGTACAATATGGGAGCTTAACAATAACTTGGTGCTTATGAGTCCTCTAAAGATTGCATATCTTCAATTACTGCAGAACTGTTTCATAGTGCAAGCTTTAGAGCCACTGTTCTGTTAGCATGTCCCATAATGGGACCTTTCGAACAATATGAGGACAATGTGTTGAGAGGACTTTACAAACTGTCAGGAAAATGCAATTTATAGATATAAGCCTAAACTCCACAATTGCTTTCATCTCTCTCGTTGTCATTAAAGCATAAAGCAAAGAGGATTTTTTCCCAACTTCTAATTTTTGTACTTTTACATGATAATTCACCTTATTGATTAATGAATCAAATTATCTTAATTAATTAATTTTCTTTTCCCTTCCGTCATTTCATATCTAATTAATTAGGTAACTGTTGAATAATATTTATATACATAATAATTAAAACAAAGAAATAATTATAACTATCCTTGTGCACATTTGACCCATCAAACAAAGTCAATTAAAAAATCTGATTCCACTTGTTCATTGATAGTATTGGCATGCAATTTCCTTGAAAATTCTTGAAAAAGAGGATTACTCACACACCAATAAGGATTCTCATTTGTAACGTTCCTATCCAAATCATCTTCATTGAATAAGACGTTGTGGCATACATTAATTGGATGTATCTCATCATCTTTCTTATCAGGATGCCAACAACCTTGGTTTGTATTTCTCCTTGGGTGTATCTAAATGCCATGAGTTATGAATTCTACTTGCATGTGGCTTGATTGCACAAGTAATAGTAAGTGCTACATAACGGTACAAAATAAACTTATGCATATGGAAATGAAATGACCCCATTTAGTTAGAAAATCAATATTTATCTGGATTTCACTATTAAGTGATAGCTGGTTTGGCATTAAACAATAGCTAAAAATTGTTTTTACCAGAACTTAGCAGTGCTAGCACAAGTCTGTTGTTTTTTGGCTTAGTATTGACAAGTTGCCATGGCCTATTTACACTTTTTTAGGCGCTTAAGCAAATATGGGATCTATTCCATTGATTGCTCTTAAAGAGCTTATGCCACCATTGCAATAACAGAATTACACTAATGCATGCATATGCAAAATATGTTCTATATTATAGGGTACACAAATAACAATAAGTATTTAAAAATTATAAAATGCAATTTGCATTTTAAGAAACAAAAGTTCTTACTTAGGTTGTTTCTCGTTGAAATGAATCTACATAAGAATTTTGTTTTGTTTTTATGAATAGCATAGTATATGTCACTCACTGTACTCATTTGTCTAAATTGTCCTTGTAACAGGGATCGGTGTTTTCAACTGTATTTAAACAATCACACACAAACTACAACGTGAGGTTAGCATATTAACCTTCTCCCTTTTTAAAAAAAAAAAACAATGTAGAGTTTTCCAAATATGCGCTTCTAGGAAGATTTCCCATGGTTGTAGATGAAATAGTATATGTTTCTACAGTTTGCTCACTTCTCAATTTTGTCATTGTACTAGGAAAAATTACTTGTGCCTATAATAACAGCCAAAATTTGTACATTCCTACAAGTATACTTGATCATTCGATAGCAGATTGCAAGGTCAGTTTTCCAAATTGTCTTTCTGCTTTTCTTGAAATGCAATTGAAATTCTTCAATATAATAACTGCATAAAGTTCTTTTCCATGTATTCATTTTGTCATCTTGTATTCCTCATTTCTTTGAACATAAATGATTTAAAAGGCTGCTTCCACATATACAAACAGGAAAACGCATTTTCCACAATTGCAATAGTAATTTGTCTTCGAAAAATAGAACAGGTTTTGCTTATGTGTTAATTAGTTATACTTCCTCTATACAATATCCATAGAATAGAATGAACTGCTAGCATGCAATTTTTAAACCCTGTTTGCAGTTTCAAATAGCCTATAGAGTCATAATTCTTTGTTTTATGTCAATTGGTTTTTACCTATATGCATTTAAGGCAATTTTGTTCATAAGACTACTTATATCTGTGGCAAGTTGCTATGCAGTGTGCAAGTGAACGTATGTTTAATCTTCCTGAATTGCAAAAAAAGACCACAAAGTTAATTTCAAAAGCTGACATGGCACATGAGTACAATGAATGATGTACTACATTACTCATAGACATGACACAATATTTTTCCATGGTCTTGTTTACATGCAAAATGACATTAACCACAATTTTTTTTTGCTCACATTGCCAATTTCACTGTGTGCTTTAAACCTCTAAAGTAAGAGAAAACTGAGGAAATAAACTATTTATTGCCTCAAGTAACTCGTTTCTAGTTCTGGACACTGTAACTATAACAAAGTTTGCTCAATCGCTGTAAACTCTCCTAGAACAAAGACTTGTAGAATAGAAAAATAATTTGCGCAAAGTAATAGTCATGCTTAATAGCTGACTTAAGTCTATAACAAATGAACAAAGCAGCCTGGCTATACATGTCCACCAAGCCATTCCAGCAGTTTCTCATCCACCCACATGTTATTTAATGCATTTGCTTTGCATTTATGCACTGTGCGCCTACACCTCTGAGTTTCAATCTCTTTTTTTAATTATTTAATCAATCTATGCCTTCACTTTTGCTTAATGGACCTATGCCTTTGCATTTTCCTCAAATTTTAAAAACACAAATGATTTTTAAAGCTATTCCCACAAATAAGAAAAGCCATAGATCTTCTTTGATCAAACAATGCTTTTGCATTTCCCTGATTTTCTTTAAACATAAATGATTTGTGAAACTATTCTCTACATGCCACTTAATTCATGTTTATCTGAATAGCTTTTAAAATCATTTGTTCTTTGAAAAAATCAGTCGCTTAGAAGTACATAGAAACAAAGGAATCCAGTTACATAAAACATTTAAATACCATAGACTGAGATTGACAATGTGAGCAAAAAAGATTCTTGTCGACCATTTGTTGCATGTAAACAAAGCTACTTGAAAATATTGTTTTGTGTTTGTGGCATTGAAAGTATACATCATGCATTGTACTCATTTATCCAATTTGTCAATGTAACAGGAATAAGTACATACAATCCTACTGGGGGACAATGGATAACAAGGTCAGGTTGAAGAATTAATACTATTTTCCCCTTGTGCTTCTATTAAATTGTTTGCTGTGTGGTATGTCACGTAGGCTTCTGCTACTACTCAAGATCCATTTTCCAACATATATAGAGATTATTAACTTCCAAGATGCTCGACAACATGATTAATACTATAGAATGCTATTGAGTAAAAGCACATAGGCGACGATGTAAAAAACTATAGATTTTGTAATCTAGATGATAGCGTTTGATGCTATTCATACATAACATTTGCTATTCTCAAACACATTAGGATACATGAGAAACAAAGAAAATGATAGACATTGACACCTATGAATTAACAAAGCGCCCCAAAATATCAAACATTGACTATGCGCTTAAGGGCGAGGGACTTTGCAGATTGAGTACTTTTGCATACAATGTTGGTGATTGTTTGTTTGACTCATTACAACTATTGCTTAACAATCGTTACACATTAATTCAACTACGAAACGGAGCTATAGATTACTTCTTGAGTTGCCTTCAAAACAAGGACAAAGAAGCAATAAAATCATACAACTATGAACTAGACCCTGATACTCTATATACATTGCACAAAGTACATGATCCGCAAACATATTTCCGTAGAATGCGATTATCTGCAAAGCCACAAGCAGATTGCACTGAAAGTGGATTGTGGGGTGACCTATTTTGCATTCACTGGATATCCAAATGGTTGAATATACAAATATGCCTTTGGTCAAGAACAACAACAAGAAGGTACTTACAGTTCAATAGTTCTGATTACACAGAATCAGTCTCTATACTATTTCATGACATGAATTCTTTAAGTGGACACTTTGAACCATTGTTAAAAATTGAAACACAAAACGTAACTTCAAAACAGCCCATAGGTTCACATGAAATAAAAAAACTGTGCACAAAGTATCCTCGAATATCAAACATTGACAATGTCCTTAGAGCTGAAGGCCTTTGTAGATTAAGCACATTTGCATACAATGCTGGTGATTGTTTGTTTGACTCGCTTCAAGTACTACTTAACAACCAGTACACCTCAACTCAATTACGCAATGGAGCTATAGATTATTTCCTAACTTGCCTTCAAAAAAAGGACAAAGAAGCAATTAAATCATATAACAATGAACTAAATCCTAATACTCTATATACATTGCACAAAGTACATGATCAAGAAACATACTTCCGCAAAATGCGATTGTCTGCAAGCCCATGTAGATACCATAGCGAATGTGGATTGTGGGGTGACTTGTTCTGCATTCACTGGATATCCAAATGGTTAAAAATACAAATAAGCCTCTGGTCATTGACAACATCAAGAAAGTACTTAGATTTCAATGATTCTAGATATACTAAATCAGTCTCTATACTGTTCCATGATACAAACCCTCTGGCTGGACATTTTGAGCCGCTTCTAAGAATCAAAGCCCAAAATCTAACTCGCCAATGCTCAACAAGCTTACTCCAACTTAAAAAGTTGATCAGAAGTCGTCCACAATACAAAATTACTTACTTGACCAAGACACATGCTTTGCCTAAAAACAAGAAAAATTTGATACCATTTGTCACAACAAACAATTTTAAACATAAATCAACAATAAGACTTAATCACCTGAAGAACTTGATTAGAAAAGAAAAACAAAAAGAAAGTGTACCTACCAGTCCAAAGAAAAAAAAAACATTGACACCAATAGAAATTTATAAAACAGCAATACAAGATACACCAAAATACCCATGTGCAATTTTCCAAGTGCTCTGTTTGAACAAGGACATCAGGATATTCAAAGAAAAACAAAAACAACTATACTGTAAGCTACTACAATCAGATTCCTTACCATTCACAGATTTCATATGCATGTATGCTACTTTGCATTGAAACAGTCCACTATTCCAAAGTATGCTATGCCACAGAAAATAAGAACTAATAGACCATTGTGCTATGTGCAAAATTTAACTCAGCTAGAAGAACGACTTGTCTCACTTAGAATTGCATTTGCACAGATTTGGGAACTAGGGTTCAAAAGGTCTCAAATAGGCCTAACAGGTTCTATTATAAATGTCCCTGTTGACATGAACATTGTACAAAGAGCATTAGCACAATCAATTAACAACACACAAACAATTGTTGTTTCATTGAAAAGGCGCTTAAAATACAAAAATGCATTTCAAAAAGGCATGGTGCGCCCAAATGTCATCATGCAAGCTTTGAATCAATTAACAAGGACACCATTATACAAAATGCACAAAGTCCACATAAACCAAGATTGGCAAGAAGTTCTCCAATGCACTGAAGAAAACGAAGACAATAGTCCACAAAATACAAGTGAAATAGAATCAGATAGTGAAATGGAAAATGAAAACCCATCAGAAACATTGATACATGGATTTACTGAGTCTAGAAGTATCCATAACATGGAAGACAAGATTATTGAAATTGCACCTGCAGAGCACAAGTATCCAATTGGAATATTTAAGGACATCTATGCTGAAGAAATGAATTTCCCAACTTTATCTTTGGCAAACCACGTGATAATGACATTGTAAAAAACTTTACGTATCAGAAAATAGTACGCTGGGAGCTCTTACAGTCACAAAGACAATTTTCATATCATACAACAAACATTTTTTTCAAAGCTATAAAGGTACTAATACAACAAGTACTGTCTACAATGACAATAAGAATCCGAAAAGGCCAGTTAAAAGGGCAAAAGCTATTTGCAAAAGACATTAAACACAAACCAAATCTAGAAAAAATTCTTAAATCAGATATTGGATATGTTGATTTCAAAAGAATAAGAATCTCTCTAGACTATTCACAACAACTTAAGAAAAATGTATTTTCTATGATTCGACAACTAGGACCACCGACATTTTTCATCACTTTCACTAGTGCTGAGCAAAATTGGGATCCACTAATTCAAACATTACAAGAGCTGCACAATCTACACCAATCAGCACAAAACCGTCAAGAATCTAATGACCCAACACACATTGACAAATTTGAACTAATCAAGAAAGATCCTATCACTTGTGCACGTTACTATAAACATAGAATCAATGCAATAAAAAAATTGATACTTATAGATGACTCTTTCTTTGGCAATGTCATTGATTACTTCTCAGTCACTAAGTTCCAAAATCGAGGAAATGAACATGATCATTTCCTCATATGGGTTAAAAATGCACCAATCTACACAAAAAATAACAACACGGACATCATAGCTTTTGTTGATAAGTATATTACTTGCGACACCGAAAATTTGGAACCTCCTTTGGCAATGCTACACAAACACCATCATACAAAGAAATGCAAGAGATCAAGAAAACAACTTTGTAGATACAATTTTCCTTTCCCACCAATGCAAAAGTCAACTATACTTTTACCAATACTCCAAAAGACTGAAGCGATAACTGCAAATGCCACTGACATCTTTTCAAAACTCCAAAAAGCAAACTATGACGAAACATTCACTTTTCAAATGTTCTTAAAAGAATTAAACTTAACTGACAATGAATACATTGAAGCTTTGAGCTCAACATTAAACAGGCCTACGCTTTTCTTACAAAGAAAACCATCACAAATATGGAACAATAGTTTTTCAAGGAAAATTCCAGATCTTTGGAAGGCTAATACAGATGCACAATTTGTCCTCAATGCATATGCTGCTGCAATGTATTGTAGCTCATATATTGCAAAAGTAGACAAGTCAATGACATATGCATTCAAAAGAATACGTACAGACCACAAGCAAGACAATATTGATGCAATACGAATGGTAAGTAAACTTGGAAATGCCATGCTTAACTTGCAACAAATGTCATCACAACAAGCTGCACATATTGTTTTGTCATTGCCATTAAATTACAGCTCAAGAAAATGTATATTCATTGATACACGATCTGACAATGATCGCACATTTATACTCAAATCTATTAAACAATTGAGCAATGAGCCAGATGAATCAGAAAACGTTCTTGCGAAATCTATTATAGACTACTATTTAAAATGCCCTGAAACAATGGTGGACATATGTCTTGCAGAATTTGTTTCAAGATACAACAAATACGGTGCTACAATTGAACCAAAGGCCAAACCCAATGTGGTACGGTTTATCAATTTCAACAAACACTTTGATATAGAGAATCATTGTAGAGAGCAATTGGTTCTCTATGTTCCATTTACCATTAATGAGCATACACTCAAACAAAACTTTGACTCTTTGGAACATGCATACATGTACCATGGACAAACCATTCAAACAAACAGTGCAAAGTTCATCCACAACACAAACTCCGCATGGGGTGACATTGACAAAGCTATAAATGATCTTCAGTCTCTTGAAGATGAAAAGCTCATTGACCTACCAATGCAAGCAAAGCTTTTCCAGAAAGAACTATATGACATACAAACAGACCTTCCAAACATAGGTCATTCTAACCCAAATACCATGTATTCCAATGGATTTGAAATTACAAAGCACCCACAGATTATAGATAACAATGAATACTACAAGTTAAGACAAATGTTAAATAAAGAACAACAAGCAATTGTTAAAGATGTTCTCATAAAAAAGATGAAAAATCCACAAAAGCCATTGCACTTGTTTTTGACTGGGGGAGCTGGAACAAGAAAGACTTTTACAGCAAAGGCCATCTACCAAGCTCTCATTCGCATGTATAGCAATTATGTTGACAATAATCTAGACAAACCCAAGGGCTTATTAACTGCATATACAGGTAAAGCAGCATATAACATAGGGGGATTCACATTACATTCAGCATTTCACATACCTTTTAATACATCAGAATTCCTGCCACTGAACACTGAAGTACTTGACACTATGTCAAAGCACTATGATCAATTGCGCATACTTCTTATAGACGAGATATCATTAGTTGGCTCAACATTCCTATGGTATATTGATAGAAGACTACGAGACATAATGCAAATGCCTACAACATACTTTGGAAACCTTGATACCATATTTTGTGGTGACCTTTACCAGGCACAACCTGTCCTTGACTCTGTGGTTTTTGAAAATAGGCCTACTCCAATTGAATTAATGCCTTATAGTTTCTAGAAAGACCACATAAAATGCTATTCATTGGTGACTACCATGAGACAAAAAGATGAAATATTTATTTCAATCCTTAATAGACTACGAGTAGGCATTCAGACAACTCATGACATAGACTATATCAACAAAATTTGCTTTCGTCCTGTACCATTTGATCCATTGCTTCCACACCTTTTCTATAGGAGAATAGATGTTCAAGCACATAACAACAAAATGCTATCAATCATTCCAACCCAAATGATAGTGCTAGATGCAATAGATGAACTTGAGGAGGACCTTAATGCAATACGAGTATACAGTCACACAACGACACTTCCATCACAAATATGCTTGAAACCAAACATTCTTGTTGAACTTTATGTAGGCAATTACAATGTTCAAGATGGCCTCGTCAACGGTTCAGATGGAATTTTTAAAGCATATACAGCACAAAACAATATTGATATTGTCTGGATTAAATTTAATGACCCATCAATCAGACATCATCAACGCACAAAACTAGCACAATGCTATTCTACTATCATTGACAAAGACTGGGTGCCTATACAATGCATTGCTAGGCCAATCCAGAAAATAACAACAAACAAGAAAATTACAATTAGAAAACAATTCCCAGTACAAGTAGCATGTGCACGAACCATACATCGATCCCAAGGATTAACAATGGAGGCCTTGGCTTTTGATCCCATAGGCATTAGACAACATGGACTAACCTATACAGCTCTGTCACGAACAAAATCAGTAGAATCGTTATTTCTGTTACAACCTTTAACTATAAAAAACTTCAAAGTTAAAGACAAAATACAACTAGAAATGTCTTGTCTTTAGACATGTGCACAATGGCAACTTGATAATCTAAACACATGTTCAAAAAACAAATCACATATGCTCCTATGTACATTGAACACTCGTAGCTTGAAAGCACATGCAGAAGACATTGTCAATGACTATGGCATAATGCAATCTGATATCTTGTGTCTCCAAGAAACACATATGCATCCCTTTGAGCTAAATACCTTGCTGCAGTATTTTGATAGCTTCTCTGTACATAACATACATGGCATAGCAACTTTAACTAGGAAACATTTACTCCTATCAAAAACAAAACAACATGAAACCTCAAATATTGAAGCCATCACATCAACAGTAATGCTATCTAACAATGAACTCAATGTTTGTAATATTTATGCAAGACCTGCAACTGCCATAGATGAAGTAATCACAATCTTGCAAATAATTATTGGATCCACAAATTTAGAAAACATGTTGTACATTTTAGGCGATTTTAATGTCAACATGTTTTCAGAAAGCAGAAGCAAAAAAATACTTCATAGTTATATGCATCAGAACAATATACAATTTATGTTGAACCAACAACACAACATGGGAAACTCAGTCATTGATCACATTTGGTCCAACACGACTACAAATATATGCTCTATCTATAAATTAGAAGCATATTGGACTGATCACAATCCAATTTTCTTAAAATTGCATGTTGCCCAATAGACAAATTCAACTTTATAGAACTTATAGCCTTATATCACTTTTATGCATTGCAATGTCTTTTTCAATGCTATATCCATTATTTGCAGGAGATCTATGGATGAAACTAAAAGACAGTCAAAGCAAATACAAACCACACAAGAAGAATCAACACAACGGTAAAGCACTCATAGTATTATTCCTTCATACTCATTCACCCAAATCACAAATATTCAAATAACATTGTTCCAATTCTTTGTAGGACACCAAAAGATGTATCAAAAAGACAAGCAAAACAAGTGCAAATTGCACAAGAAGAGTCAGCACAATGGTAAAGTGCTTGGTTCTTCATTGTACCGCCATTTGCCCAACTTGCTAATATTAAATTAGCATTCAATTTACATTATCCTTGTTCCTTGTAGGACAAGAGTCAAGAAACCTAAGATTGTTTCAATCGAACAGCTAAATGCAAAAAGAGCTGGAGACACCTTCCAAGGTGATGTGCTTGTTGTCTACAAAGCAACATTGGATAAGGCCAACAAAACACGGGAAATGTTGTGTGTTGATCTAACAGATCACAAAGCAGAAATGACAATCACGTTAAATGTTAGTGGAAACCTTGTGTATCAACATGAGCCTAAAATAGTCTCGGGGTCAGCTATTTCAATCTCAGATTTTCAAGTTGCACCTAGGACAGATTATGACAGAGGTGACTGTGATTACATTTTGATTTTAACAGACATAAGCACCACTGAAAACATCCCACGCCTCTGTCAAGAGTACAAATTCATTCCAAGTACGACTATCAGCCAATTTCTAACAACTGTAAATGAGTACCCAGCTGGCACAATAGTTGCGCTAGTAGTTGGTGCCAGGAAAATGGGTACCCAATTTGCAGTTGACATCAAAGATGGCCACACTGACATAGACAGAGCATAGGTATTTCGGTCTACAGAAATTTTACCTGTTCTTTCAGTTTCAACCTTTTTTTGTTCTACAATGGTCTCTATAACAATTTTCGTAACAAAATCTAATTCTCTCATTGAATTGCAGTTGCTATTACGGTCAACATATGAGCAACAATACTTTGCACTCGAAGACTAGTTGCGTACAAATAAAACACCTGCAATGCTTTTCAAGAATGTTGTAAGAAAAAAAGATCAAAAGAACACATTTCACACATGTTGATCAACATTCATCTGTAACTTGAATGACAAAAGACGCTTGGAAAAACTCAACAACCTACTACATTCAACTTTTAAGGTAACAACATTCATTTTTCAAAAAACTAGTGCATCCAAACTTGTATTTTTGTCTCCTCTAACAATTTTGAACCATATTCTATAGGTTTCTGGTACTCTAAAAGCAATAAATGCATTTTCCAATCCATTTCATGCATGTTGTCCAAAATGCAAATTCAAATTCGCTGCTTATGGCACACTCCAAGAAAAAACTGCTCACTGTAAACAGTTCAACCGACAAGTCAATTATACATTCTGTTTACAACTTAAAACTACCATAACAACTTATGACAATCAAACAATTCAGTCTTCAATTGACCACATCACCATGCACTGTCTATTGCCCACACTGCAAAAGCTCAACTATGAAGACTATATCAAGGACAAGTCAGTAGTGATATTCATCCTACGGGACTTCAGTGCTGAAGGACATTTTAGCCTTGACCAAAACAATGCCATTGTTGAAGCCATTTGCATTGACAAATAGACAGGAAACATTACTAGAAGGTAATAAAGTCATTCATATGTAAACTTTTTCTCTTGTGAACCAGCACCTCAAATCACTATCCATACAAACTATGTTTCTAATACATAGCATTTTGTTGGCTTTACAGGAAACTAGGAATACAGGAGTACAGATTTACATTGTTCAGACTTTAACTTTTTCGCCTTTCCATGCTCCAAGACATTTCACTGGTTTTCACATGTTAAAGACATCTTTGGTTTTAAAATACTCTATTGCTATTATACATTTAGACACTTTTATAGGTTACTATGTTAAAGTCTTCTCGAATATGCACATCTGAAACTCTAATTTTGTTTTTGCACCTACAAAGACAATGGTTCTCTATGTACGTCCGACATATATGTTCAATAATTATTACCCCTCTATGCATAATGCCATTCAAACTATATAGTTTAAATGTTTCCTTTTGCATTCTGTCCTTCCTAGCTTTTCCAATATTTGCTCTCTGATTCTTACGTTTTCAAGAGTTTATGGTGACCGAGTAGAAGTTGTTATGGTTGCACACTCTAGACCCATTAACAAGTTACTTGAGACAATAAATAGTTATTTTCCTCTGGCTTTTTTCATTTTATGCTGTTAATGCAACCAAGTCTCGACCCTGCTTTTATGCATTGTACTTTATAGTCACTTTTCCATCACGCATTCTAATGTATAAAGTACACTCCTGTATACACAAATCCATATGTTGCTTTCGTTGCATATATGCATATTTACATGTATATATGCCTCTATGTCCATATGCACATATGCACATATTCATGTATGCATGTATTCATCTAAGCTTCTACGTATCCCTGTATGCAATTGCGTATACATGCGTCCATGTATTTATGGATGTGCCACTCTAGCCTTGTACCAATTTATTATGTTCTATGGATATCGCATATAGGAACACTAATTAGCTCTTTCACCATAGATAGCAGTTGTTTTCATAAATGCCAGATCGAGCTTATATGTATCAGGATACATATATACTCACACTTAAAACTACTGATTTATGATCTCTATTGTTCCATTTTCGTAGACATGTTACTATTGCAATCAAATGTGTAAAGCATTCATGTCCAAAGAAATTAGATATAGGAATGGCAATATGTTACACAACCTTGTCTTATGCCTTTATAGCATTTTTTCATTGCATTTCAAGAAAACCAGAAACTAAAATTTTATTCATATTATTTCATCTATGGCATTTACAGCTTTTCCAATAATTATTACAAGCATAGAGTTCAGTGTTGAATAGTTCTATTGTTCATGTCATGGCTTCAACATTGTTCATGTCAAATTGCATTATCTGACAAAGTTAACATGCGAAAACCAAAGTGTCCATTGTGAACACTTATTGCATTCCATGGGACCACATTTCTTTGAGGAGTTTTTTTGAACAATTCGCTTCCCTTGTATATGCTTCCATATTTTGCATATGTGCCTATGAGCACATTAACTATAACAGTTCACAAAATTCCTTTATCCTTTATGCTTTCATCATAGCGAAAAAGCTCAAAGCAATTGCAAAATTTAGGTTTTGAGAACACAGGCTTACAGAACACAAAAACAACACACACAAAGTAATAAAGATGCATAGCAAGTGGCTTAACTCTATATTAAATGACCAAAGTACCCTGTCCATGCATGGCCACCAAGCCACTCCAGCGCGTTCACCTCCAACCAGATGCCATTTAATGCATTTAATTTGCATTCATGCATTGCGCTCACATTTTCCTGATATTTTAATGCATTTAATCTGCATTCATGGATTACGTACCTCTAGCCACCAACTTTCAAACTATGCCTTTGCTTAAATTTATTTAATCAATTTATGCATTCGCATTTTCCTGAGTTTTTAAAACGAAAATGATTTATAAAGCTACTCGGTCAAATAGAAAAATAGATATATGCTAATTTTCCAATATATAAAATAGCTCTCCAAATTCAAACTGTACAAAAAAATAAGTAATATGTTAAATGGCGAAATGTGATTGGCGAATGCTGCTAGTTAAAAGCATTTTGGGCAAATGCATAGGCAAATTAAAAATGGGTTCATAGGAAAGAGCTTTTGATTCTAAATCCATATGCATACTTTGATTAAAACTAGTGGCTGAAGGTACATAATACACTGATGCAAACTCAATGCATTGAATGGCATATGACTAAAGGGGACACTGTTTGGATTGCTAGTTACTCTTTGAATATATAACAAGGTTCAAGGAAAAAACTCTCATTATCGCACATGTTGACATAATTTTGGTTCCAAAGCTCTCTTTATGAGACCGCTTTGCAGTAATAAAAAATATGCAAACTTTACAAGGCTCACATGCAACCATGCATCCTGCCCAGAGATACACATATACATGCATCCAT
>VDFB02260904.1:0-49670 GCA_007258455.2 Sequoia sempervirens | reverse complement strand
ATATATATATGTATGTGTGTGTGTGTATATATATATATATGTATGTATGTTATATATATATATATATATATATATTATTCAAATACAAGGTGAATGAGTATAAAATGTTTTAAATGCCAATATATATGTATGTGTATGTATATGTGTATATTATATATACATATATATACATACATATACATACATACATATAAATATTTAAATTGAAATTCAATTCAAATGGATAACCGATTCATCATGAATTGGACTTTGAAATAAATCAATGAAGAGTATGATGGTGAATCCATGATGGACATGGTTTGTTAAAGTCATTAACATAGTGTTCAAAATCGAAGTCGGTGGCATAGGAATAACGCCATCACCCCAACTAAAACATGAAAAAAGTAATGTTGTTTCTATTATTGTTTGATTGTCTCTATTATCATGTAGTTGTTGATAGAAAACATGGCACAGGAAAAAGAAGGAATTGTGGGAATTTGAAAGAAAAAAGGTGGGCCAAACTAAAGATTGGGAAAAATCTAAGGGAACGGCATTGTAGTTGATTGGATGGTAATCTGATCCCACATTTTAGCTGACTAGTTTTATTGCTATTGTCGATTGTTGCAAGAGGTTTTCTCCTCAATTTCTGTCAAGTATTTTTTATGGCATCATGAGAAAAGAGGTCATTGTTCTATATGTCAAATGGCTTGAAGACACATGTTTGAATAGTTAATAAGTAGGATTTCCACCACATGCAGGTGCATGGCCTATGGCCTACACAGTGGGTAAACCAACTTAGTTAAAGCCAATAGCCAAATCTGAGGCACTAGAGCCTTCATAGTCTCAACCACCACCTTTTTCTTTGTTTAAATATGATAAACCTTATGTAGGTTTAGATCAAAAAATATTCTGATATAATGTTGTGATGTGAATATGATCCTCAAGATGGATCAAATGTAAGCCTGTGATTAGGGTATGATTTCATTGTTTCTTTGTAATGATAGTTTTTATTGATGAATTGATGCTAGTAATAGGCATGAACAAGCTCGTCAAGATTTGTATTTAAACATATAGTTCATAATGGGAGTTGACCCCATTCAATAAGAATGGTGGTAATGTTTTTATGTGTTTGAAGAAACAACAACCATGCAAGGTCCAATCTCATGATCGATAGTTAACCCTTGAATGTGTAAAGTTTGCATGTATGATATTACAGCATGCACAGGATAAAATAGTAAGCCCTCATGGGTGATTTTTTATACACCCTTTGATGCTTAGGGAGAAGATACCCAACCAAAGAGATTGGTTGATCCTAAGTTACTGTTGGTGTTCTATTGTAGCTTGTATACGCACTAGAAATTGAACTTAAAGCTTTTATGCTATCTTTCACTGAGGTTTTCATCAAGGAAATTCATTGTCAAACATGTTGAACCTGGTTGCTTTATACCATTTAAATCATTTAATGTATTTCCAATTATGAGAGTGTTCAAGATCTGGATAATAGGAATTTTGTCCATATGATTGAAACTGGTCTAATCAATTATTTATTTTTTAGTTCATAATGTAAAAAGAAGTGAACCTTTCCTTGTAAGTTATCATGCAACATGTAAATAGCTTGAGGATAGAAAAAAGACTAAATGACATTATTTTTCTTAAATGTAACTATTTGGTTTGAAATAGTATTGAGTAGATAAAATTAGAGCCTAAACTTTGGTAAACAACTCTGTTTTATTTTAGAAAGGTTGTCAATATAGCTTGAAACTACATCAATTGCTCAATGAAAATACTTATGTAAATAGTAGGATTTATAATTGTTTAGTAGGAGAAATTATTTAATATGTATAACCAATGAATGTCCATGTGTAAATGACTTATTTTATGACTGATTAGTATGAAAACACCTTACTTTATGACTGTTTAGTAGGAAATAGGATCTAATTTTATAAAACAATGAATGTTCATATGTGAACAACTTAATTTGTGACTATTAAGAAGGAAACAGTATTTGTTTTGTTTAAATAATGAATGTTCTTATGGAAACAACAATGTTAGAATATAATAGTATGCGAGAAATTGTTAGTAAAGACTTGCTTAGAACATTTATTTTAAACATGTCAATTAGAATATTATATAAAGATTGCAATCTAAATAATGATTATTTTAGAATGTATGCACAACTCTTAACATTAGTAGGCACATATATGTGTATCCACATAGACTTTTTCTATGTACATACACATACTTGTGACATACCTTCTTTTTCTTTAGTACATTTTTTAGAGGAAAATATCTTACAATGATAAGTAGAAACTACTCATAAGAATGATATGAATAATTATTTGGAATACTCTATGAATCATCAATTTTTATTTTTTGTCTAGAATATAAATCTGTAATTTTGTCTCTTCTTTTAAGACATTTGGGAATGAATATTTGATACTTGAATAGAATAGTGATACCATAGTTGACTAGAGCATCTATGGGTAGTCGTTGCTAAAGGGTAGAGATAGTTGTTATAGTAGGAAGTCACCTTCCAAGACAGGTGCTGAAATGGATTTTTCAGAGAGTATAAGTTTTCTTTACTAGAACCTATTATTTGTTGTTATTGTAACAAACTTATTATGCTCGGCCAAGCAATAATGTTCATTATGTATGTAAGAATGAACTTTGTGATTTCACTCTTTGCGATTCCTAGCATAGATCATGAATCTTCTTTTCTAATTAGATAGATTTTTATGTTGATGAATGGGCACACACTAGATTCCACCTTGTAGATTGTTCTCTTGCTAAAAATTTTGTGCAAAGTCAAGAATTCTTTTAAGTCAGAAGAATACTTGGGAAGTGTAATCTTTTTGGTTGGGTAGTAAAGTACTTCAATCGGGTTATCGTCCACTACTGGAGGTGATCATCAAAGAAAAACCATAGTTGTTCACCAAACTATTATAGTCTATAACATAACTTGATGTAATTCATTCATGTACTTGATGAGAAATGTACTATGTAATGACATTGTGGCCTTAGGTGCCAAGTAAAACTATATATTATAATTTGACTTTTGAAGTGAATATATAAGAATATTTGACTCATTTTAATGGACATGTGTAGCTATGATTGACATTAGCCACTAGTTATGTATTTTTAATGATGAGTATATTCATGTGTCATTTACAATAATATTAATTAAGTAATAATTTAGGAATGGGTTGTTACATTTGTTATCAAAGCTTAGGATTTAGCTCTAGGCCTTTTGAGACTACCATAGTTGACTAGGGTAGTTAACCCTTGATCCAAAACTAGAAGTCCTAAGAATTGACGAAACCTAAATTGAATGCAGGAATGCGAAGGTCAAAAGCAAAATGAAAGAAGGGAAAAATTGTTAGAACCTCACGAAATAATGATGTTAAGAAAGGAAATGCCAAGGAAAAGGTTCAACTAGAAATTTCCAATGACAAAATTCTAGCTCAAGCTCTTACGCAACTCAACCTAGAGAGGAGCTTGAATATTGAGGAGAAGTGGACACCGAATATTAAAAAGCTTTCCACAAACTAAGACTGGCATCTAGGGTGTGGACCCAATACATCCTTGACCAAAGAGGAAAAAGAGAGCCTACATGCTCAACCATCCTCTTTTGTTAAGTTTGATGTAAACTTCGATGATGTTCTAGAGGAATGCCCTCTTTTTGATACTAGGAAATCAAAATGATATAACTTGAAGCCTGTTGTAAATAAGGGTCCATTGACTCACCCTAAATATAAATAAAATTAGATGATTTTTTTTTGTGTGTTCTATAAGAGACTCTAAAATGTGTGTATCTTGCTTGAATGTGTATGTATTCTATGATGAAGGGTGTATGCATATGAAAAACTATGTGATGTAGTATAAGAACATTTACTTGTAGAACCTTGTTTTGAGATGTGATAAATGTGACCATGATGCAAGATAAGTGTGGGACATCATGGTAACCACCAGGAAAAATGGGGGTAGTTGTGGTCCCAATAACAAACCAAATAAGAGACTAGAGAAAATTATAGATCTTTTGAATTGGAAAGAGTCTCACTTGGACCACATAGAGAAAGAAGTCCAAGTGGAATGTGAGGACTGGGACCATTGAAATGAAGAAGGCAATTAAGGAGATGGTGGTCCAAGGGCAGGTCCATGAGGGAGAATTGAGGAAGAGCTTGGGAAAGACCTCAAAAGAGTAGCACTACCCAAGTTCAATGGTAAGGTTATTGGAACCAAAGCTAAAACTTGGATTATAGAAATGGAAAAATATTTTGGGCTTCCCAACCTTTCTGAAAAAAATAAGGTGGCATGGGCTACATATCAGCTCTCAGGTGAAGCGATGACATGGTGGGATAATGAGAAGTTGGGACAAAACCTATTGTCTAATGAGATCACTTGGGGACTCTTCCTTCAAGCTTTCAGGAAGAGATGGTTACCGCAACTTTTCTTTGACAAGGAAGTGATGGAATTTCAAAACTTAAACTAGGGAAATATGACTATGATTTAGTATTTGTAAAATCTCACTAACCTATTGAAGTACATGCCTCAATATCAGGGAGATGAATAATTTTATATTTGAAAATTTATACTAGGACTCAGACCCCACATAGGAGCCAAGGTGGATATGCATGAGGGTATGTGCACGATCATCATGGAAAAAATAGGCCCTTAAGTGGCAAAAAAAATCAGAAAAATTAGAGTTAGGAAACTTGACATAAAATTTTTGAATAAATTATCTATATTATTTCAAAAATATGTAACAATAGAATTTGTAGCAAATTGAATGTAGTTTCTAAACTACTAGTTTTATTTTTTTTAAAAATCTATTTGGTGAAAATTTGAAATTTCAATGTAGTAGTACTTAAATTTTAGGGGAAAAATAAGTAGGTGTCTGTCTAACCACCATAACCACATTAAAATGATAAAAAAAAATTATAATATTTTAGATATAAGTAGAGGACTCATGTCCTAATGTGATGCATATTTTTTTGTAATTTTTTCCAAGTAAATAATTAATTATGATTTTTTAATTACAACTTTTAAAAAATATAAAAACTCGTATGTATCAACCACCTTAACTTGGTCAAAAATTTATGAAATTCTTTTTGTTTTTGTTTAATTCTATAGTGTGTGAAGCATAAAATGTAACGCATGTTTCAGATTAAAAAAATGTGATACTGTTTGAAAGTTATAGATGTTTTTCAATCAGCCTATCAATCTAAGCTTTAGTTGTATTTCAAATAGAAAATTAATAATAATTATTTATTAAATTCACAGTAAATAATAATTTATATTGGTGGAAAGATGAGATGCTCCTTTAAAACCCTTTTTGTTTCATCAATTTTGGGTAAAAAAAATTCATCAGCCACATACCCATCATATCGCCACTTTTTAGCCCATCATGGTCCTACACATACCCATGAACCTCTTACCATAAATAAAGTCTTTCAAAAAGCCACCAAATAAGAATAAAAGTTGTAGCAGTTATCAAATCTTCATAGCGATTTGAGTTCTAAGTCTCAATTATGGGAAGAAAAAATTTCATAAGGGAGACAAGAGCCATCAGATCCATAATCTCAAGAGGGGAAGTGAAACATAGGAGAAGGGTGAAGATGGTAATGATGGAAAGAACAAGAAAGCAAGAAAGGGTAAGGGTAAGGATGGCCATAAGAAGAAGTGCTTTAAAGATGACAATTCAGGAGGTTGCAAAGGGCCTCATGATGAATGTTATACTTGTGGAGGAAACCATTATACCTCAAATTATCCTTAGTAGTTGAAGTTGTAGAAGGAAGGAATCTACCAACAGACTCACCAGATCCATGTTGCAGTGGATAGCAAGCAAGCAGAATATTAGGCTTCACCAATATAGCTAATAGGTAAGATCTATGTCCAATCTATCTATATCTTAATTGATATTGGAGCTACTAAATGTTTTATAGATCCTAGAATAATATCCAAGATACCCCTTAGACCTAGGTACATGGAAAACTCTTGGACAGTCCAATATGGTAATCGAGTAGAGTAGAGGGTAGATACATGTCACTTTTGTAATGAGTTAAGATTTCTAACCTTTTAAACTCAAGTCAACTTGTATGTGGTACCCTCAGGCTCATATGATGTAATTTTGGGAATAAATTGGTTAACTAAGCATAAAGCTTAAATAGTGAACTATGAGGATAAGGTGGTCAACTATCTAGATGATTATGGAAACCTAGTTGAGGTTTGTGGAATGTAGAGGCCCTTAGAGCTTAGACAGATTTTTGCAACGCAGCTCAAGAAGGCTCATCGAAAGGGGTGTGTAGCTTATGCAGTGCATGTTAGTAATCCAGACAGCAAGGATCCATATTTAGATGATTATCATATTCTCAAGGAGTTCCAAGATGTATTCCCTGATGAGCTTACAAAACTTCCTCTGAAATGGGAATTTGATTTTTCCATTGACCTAGTTCCAAGCATTGAGCCTCAATCCAAGGAACCTTATCAGATGACCACCATAGAACTCTATTAGTTGAAGGCACAACTAATGGAATTGTTGGATAAGGGATTCATAAGACCCAATGTGTCTCCTTGGGGACTGTTAATCATTTTTGTGAAGAAGGATGAAACCTTACGTCTATGTATAGTTTATTGGATGTTGAAAAAGGTTACCATCAAGAACCGATATCCACTTCTATAGATTGATGAATTGTTTGATCAAATGAAGGGAGAAACAATGTTCTCCAAAATTGACCTCGAGTCCAGGTACCATCAATTGAGGATTAAAGAAGAATAAATTCCAAAGAGTGCATTCAAAACTTAATATGGACATTACGAGTTCATAGTGGTACCTTTTGGTTTAACTAATGCACCAACAACCTTTATGAACCTTATGAATAGTGTCTTCAGAGACTACTTGGACAACTTTGTCTTGATTTTCATTGACAACATTCTAGTGTACTCAAGGACTATCAAATAACATGATAGAAATTTAAGGATAGTATTTCAATGTTTGTGAGAAATAAAACTCTTTGGAAATCTATCCAAATGTTCCTTTTATTAGGACCAAGTGCACTATTTGGACCATATCATTTCAGTTGAATGAGTCTCCACAAACCCTAAGAAGATCAAGGTGATTGTGGAATGGCCAATGCCTCAAAATGTGTCAAAATTCCATAGATTCATGGGCCTCATAGGATATTATAGGAATTTTTGCAAGGGTTCTCCTAGATTGCATCTCCTATTACCTCACTCCAAATTAAGGGAATGTAGTTTGAATGGATAGAGACATAATAGCATGCATTCCAATTTCTCAAGGAGAGGCTCACTACAACACCTATGTTGACTATCCTTGATCCTAATGGGAGATTCATAGTAATCATTGATGCTTCCGGAGAGGGGTTGGGAGAAGTATTAATGCAAGACAGATAAGTAGTGGCATATGAATCAAGGAAGCTTAAGCAACATGAAGTAAATTATGTGCCCCATGATTTGGAATTGGCATCCATAGTTCATGCCTTACACATATGGAGGCATTACCTTTTTGGAAATCCACTTGAACTCGATACAAACCACTTGGGGTTGAGATACATATTTACCTAGCCAAACCTCAATGCACAATAGAGAAAGTGGCTAGAATTCCTTAGCGAGTATGAATTTGGAATTGAATACATAAAAGGGAAAGAGAATAGAGTGGTTGATGCTCTTAGTAGACGAAGAAATATGACAACTGTTAACTCAAAAAGGTCTAACTTGAGGTAGTAGGTAATTCAAAATCTAGTAGGGGATGAGCATTATGAAAGACTAAAGAATGCCCTAGAAAAAATCCTTTAGATCATTGATTCAATGGGTACAAAATCAAACCAAAAAGAATTTTGAGGTACCAAAGGAGAATGTATATTCTTGACTTTGGAGAGTTAAGAAAGTTGGTTTTAGAAGTTCATAATGCACCTTATTCAGGACATCCTAGAGTATCCAAGATTATCATGGAGTTGAAGACACTCTACTTTTGGCGCAAACTCAAGAAGGATGTAGTGGAGTATGTAGCAAGATGCTTAGAGTGCCAGTGAGTTAAGGCTAAGCATGCACACCTAGTTGGGTTAATGTATCCTCACGACAGACCTAAGTATAAATGGCAGGTGATCAATATGGATTTTGTATAGTGGTTGTCATTGAGCAAGAATAAGAACGATGTTATTTTGGTCATAATTAATAAATTACTAAGGTTGTGCACTTCATTCTAGGAAACCTTAAGGATGGATCATTGACCCTGGCTAAGAAATTTTTTAGGAGATCTTCTATTTGCATGGAGTGCTAGAGACTATCATTTCTAATAGGGATGCATGGATGATTTCAGGGTTTTGGAAAACCTTGAAAGCAACATTGGGGAATAAATTGAATTTCAGTTCGGCTTATCATTCTTAAATTGATAGGTAGATAGAGAGGGTGAATTAGGTAGTCGAATACCTCCTCTAAATGTATTGTATGGACCAAGAGTATAGATGAGAATAATATTTTCCTTTGGTAGATTTTTCTTACAAAAACTCCTAGAATACATCCTTAGACATGGCACAATTTAGAGCCTTATATGGGTGGAAGTTTCATAACCCTGGCAATCATTTGGGATAAACTAGAGGATAGGATTATAGTATGACCTAAAATGCTTAAGGAAACAGAAGAGAAAATGAGGGTCATTAAGAGAAGGTTGAAAGAAGTGGAAGACTGATAGAAGAGTTATGCTGATAAAACCAAACTCTTAGATAGTTTACAGTAGGGGACAAAGTTTTCTTGAGATTCAAACCTCATAAAAACTCTATTTCTTTTGGAAAGTCTTCCAAGTTGGCCCCAAGATATGTGGGACTGTTTGAAGTCTTGGAAATGATTAACCCAGTTTCTTATAGACTAGCTCTACCACCTACTCTAGCTCAACTTTGTAATGTGTTTCATGTTTATTTGCTTAATCCATATCATCCTAATGTGACTCATGTACTTGATTGGAAATCCTTGCAAATACAAGATCCAAGAGTGGTGCTAGTGGAGCCTATTATAATCCTAGATAGATACAACATTAAGTTGTGGAGTAGAGATATTGCTTATTATAAGGTCCAATGGGACCGGTATTCAAAGGAAAGTGCTACTTGGGAGGATGTCAAAGAAATATAATTCTCCTTTCCACACTTTCTTTCTTGAAAAGAAACTCAATAATTTTTTTTGAAATTTTTGGATTGAGATAAGTTATGATATTTCATGCTTTAAAATTTTGATGTTGAAATAGGCATATATTTTGAATGATATTGAAATAGACATATATTTTGAAATGATGTTGAAATAGACATATATATTGATGACATGTTAAAATAGACATATATTTCAAAAGGATGTTGAAATAAACATCTATTTTGATGAGATGTTGAAATAGACATAAAGGTTTGAAGTGTGATATGGCATTGTTATATTTGACTTAATAGACATCGGGACGATGTCTCTTCTAAGAGGGGAAGGATGTCATAACCCAATTTTATTTCATATTTATTTAAATGTGGAAAATTGAATTATTCATAAAATCCAATTAAATATTTAATGGAGATTCCATAATATTCAAATATTGAACATAAGGAGTTGACCGATGTTGACTTTGTGGATTTTTGAAAACCATTTTTCATATTTCATCAAGAATTTGAATGTTATTGATCAATTTGCAAGTGCAAGTGTGTGCAATTGTAAGATGACAGTTTGAAGGGAGAGAACATAGCTGAAGTATGATTTTTTAGCTGGATCAAATGGTAAGCTAGTTGAAATCTAGGTGCACACACCACAAATGGCATGTTGACTTGCATTTGATTAAATTTTCATATATAAGGGAATGAAATTTCCTAACTTGAATTTGTGTTTGTGGTTGTAAACAAATGATTTGTAGAATTAAATTTTCTATTCAAACTATGTGGTATGAGTGGAACAGAAACATGCATTATAAAGAAAAATTAATCTCTTTAGTGTAGATATATATAAAAATATATAAAGATTCTTGAATTGGAAATTCAAAGTTCTTTACTTAAAATTATAGTGTATGAAACCCATAAACCATTTCAAAACAAGAAATTTATATATAAGATGCTTATGTAAATACACACACACACATATACATATACATGTATGTAAATCGAACACATGCATATATATACATATGTGTGTGTGTGTGTGTGTGAATATATATATGTATGTGTGTGTATGTATGTATATATATATATATATGTATGTATGTATATATATATGTATGTATGTGTGTGTCTGTATATATATATATATATATATATATATATATATATGTATGTATATATTTATATTTATATTATATATACATATATATATATATGTACATATAAATAATCAAATTCAAATTGAATTCAAATGGATAATCAATTCATCACAAATTGAACTGTGAAATAAATCAATGAAGAATATAATGGTGAATTCATGATGGATGTGGTCTATCGAAGTCATTAAGATAGTGTTCAAAATAGAAGCCGATAACATGGCCATAATGTCATCACCCCAGCTAAAACATGCAAAAATAAGTTTTGTTTCTATTATCATGTGGTTGTCTTTATTATCATGTGGTTGTTGATAGAAAATAGGGTAGAGGAAAAAGAAGTAATTGTGGGAATTTGAAAGCAAAAATCAGGGGGGCTAAACTAAATATTGGGAAAATTCTAAGCAGGGCTCGACATTGTAGTCTATTGGAAGGTAATTTGATCCCATATTTTTTCTTAGACTAGCTTTATTACTATTGTTGATTGTTGCAATATATTTTCTCCTCAATGTCTTTCAAGTATTTTTATGGCATCATGAGAAAAGAGGTCATTATTCTATATGTCAAATGACTTGAAGCCACATCTTTGAATAGTTAATAAGTAATGTTTCCACCACATGTAGGTGCATGGACTATGGCCTGCATAGTGGGAAAACTAACTTAGTTAAGTTCTTAGTGGCTATTGAACACAACCAAAGCCAAGGCATGAGAGCCATCATAGGCTTGGATACCACCTTTTTCTTTGTTTAAAAATGCTAAATCTTATGTAGTTTTATCGGAAAATATTTTGATATGATTTTGTGATGTAAATATGATCCTCAAGATGGATCAAATGAAAACCTATGATTATGGTACATTTTCTTTGTGTTTCTTTGTAATAATAGTTTATTATTGATGAATCAATGCAAGTAATAGGCATGAAAAGCTCTTTGAGCTTTGAATTTAAATATATTTAACCTATAATGGGATTCAAACCCATTCAGTAAGAATGGTGGTAAGGCTTTTTTATGTTTGAAGAAACAATAACCATGCAGGGTCTGATCTCATGATCAATAGTTAACCCTTGAATGTGTATAGTTTACATGTATGGTATTATAGCATGCACAGGATAAAATAGTAAGCCCTCAAGGACAATTTAATATATACCCTTTGATGCTTAGGAAGAAGATAACCAACTAAAGAGATTGTTCAATCCTATTTTACTGTTGTTGTTCTATTGCAACCTATATAGGCATTAGAAATTGATGAATTTTGAGCTTCTATGTCATTTTTCATTGAGGTTTTCCTCAAGGAAATTCATCATCAAACATGTTGAACCTAGTTTCTCTACACCATTTAAATTATTTATTGCATTTCTAGTGATGAGAGTGTTCAAGCTCTAGATAATAGGAATTATGTCCATATGATTTAAACAAGGTTAATTAATTGTTTGTTTTTTAGTTCATAATGTAAAAATAAGTAAGCCTTTACTTGTAAGTTATCATATAGCATGTAAACATTTGGATGACAAAAAATAGAGTAAACAACATTATTTGTCTTAAATTTAACTATTTGGTTTGAAACATTATTGAGTAGATGAAATTAGAGGCTAAACTTTGGTAAACAACTCTGTTTTGTTTTAAAAAGGTTGTTAATATAGCTGAAAATTGCATTGCTCAATGAAAAAATATATGTAAATAGTAGGATTTATGATTGTTTAGTAGGAGACAGTATTTAATCTATATAAAAAATGAATGCTCATGTGTAAACAACTTATTTTATGACTATTTAGTATGCAAACAACTTACTTTATGATTGTTTAGTAGGAAACAAAAGCTAATTTGTTAAAACAATTAATTTTCATATGTAAACAACTTACTTTATGACTTTTCAGTAGGAAACAATATTTGTTTTGTTTAAATGATGAATGTTCTTGTAGAAACAACAATGTTAGAATATAACAGTATGTGAGAAACTACTAGTAAGGACTTTCTTAGAACATTTATTTTGAACATCAATTAGAATGCTATATAAAGATTGCAATTTGAATAATGATTATTTCATAATGTATGCACAACTCTTAAAATTAGTAGGCACATACATGTGTATGCACATAGACTTTGTTTATGTACATACACATACTTGTGACATACCTTCTTTTGTTTTAGTACATCTTTTAAGGAAAATTGCTTACAATTATAAATAGAAACTAGTCATAAGAATGATATGACTAATTATTTGGAATACTCTATGAATCATAAATTTTGACTTTCTATCTAGAGTATAAATCTGTAATTTTGTCTCTTTTTTTATGACATTTGTGAATGAATATTTGATACTTGAATAGAATAGTGATACCTTAGTTGACTAGAGCATCTGACAAGTGTCGAAATGGAATTTTTAGATAGTATAGGTTTGCTTTACCAAAACCTATTGTTTGTTGTTGTTGCAACACACTTATTGTGCTTGGCCAAGCAATAATGTTCATTATGTATGTAAGAATGAACTTTGTGATCTCACTCTCTACCATTCCTAGCATAGATCGTGCATCTTCTTTTCTAATTAGTAGATAGATTTTCATGTTGATGTATTGGCGCACACTAGATTCCACCTTGTAGATTATTCTCTTGCTAAACTTTTTGTGCAAGGTCAAGAATTCTTGAAGTTAGAAGAATACCAGGGAAGTGTAAGCTTCATGGTTGGGTGGTAAAGCCCTTCAACCATGTTCTCATCCACCAGTGGAGGCAAGCATCAAAGGAGAACCATAATTTTTCACCCTAGACTATTATAGTCTATAATGTCTCTCACCAAAAAAAGTATAGTTGGTCATTTTTATGCTCACTTGAGTTTCTCTTATGGACTTTGGCTTGATTTTTCCTAGATTTAATGTTGTAATGTCTCCAACACATTCACATTAGGTCTTGGACCCTTGTGAATCATTAATACCTCTAGGATGTCTTGTAAAAGTGTTGTGAAGTGTTATAACCCACTTTCACACTTTTCTAGGACCCTATCATTATAATTCACCTAAATAACCCCTTTTTTATCACTTATCAAGTCTTATTTCAAAGTGTTGTAAAGAGTTGTAACAAACTCTCATGCTTTTCTAGACTTGTCATCACTAATTCTACCCTCTCTTATGTTTAAATGACCCCTTAATGCACTTTCTGGCCATACTTAAGTGTATTTTTGAATATACCTATTAAACCTTATTAAATGCACTTTAATTCCTGACACCCAGTGAAATTTACCTAGTGGGACTAAGTCACCACCTAGGGAAACTTAGTCTTACTGGGCACAAAAATCAAAACAATTTCAATTTTCTAGTGGTATTTTATTCTCTTATCCTTAAGGCAAGCCTATGATGTATTATTTTTTCAAGAAATTTAGTAAAATCAAGTATAAATAAAGGGTTTTCCTCTCATTTTCACCCCCATTCATTCACTTAATAATCCAAGAAATTATCAAGCACTCTAAGCATAATCAAGCATCCATTGGAGCACTTCATTGCATATCTTCAGAATTTTACATCAAGGGTTTGGTAAGTTTATGACATTGCATGTTGTTTATTTATCATTCTCTTCATATTTCATTTCATTTCATAGGGTTTGATTACCAAATTAGGGTTTGACCAAGAGAAACCCCTATACTCTAACCCTTAGCCCTTTTTCCCCTCTTTGCATGTGTGATTGCAGGTCTTCTATGTAGATTTATCAAATAACAAGGTGTCAAAAAGGTGTTTTCAATCCATCAAAGTCATCATATTCAACAAAACCCTAATTGAAGCTTGGAGGCCTATTTTAGCCCATTTTCTGCAGATTTATATCCAAACAACTATCAAGAAGAGAAGTGCAGACCAAAAGCTACAAAATTTTTACCTGAATTTCTCAAAATTCTAGGGTGTACTAAGTCACCATTTGTTGCGAATTAGTCCCACTACCAGGCTTGAAAATTGATTTTCACATTTCTAAATACCCATTTGGTAGATTCCTATTCTGACCGATTTTCCCATCATTTCAATCAACATTTCTAGTTAAATATGTAGGATTTTAGAGCCTCTTTGCAACAAAATTCAAATTCTAGGTGCACATGTCCAATTCTATTTAATTCTCTTATCATTTATTTGCATTTTTAGGTGTTCTTCCATACATCACTATGTTTTCTAGCCTTTGCATTTCTTAGGTTTAACATTAGTAATCACCTTTTCTTTTCATTTTCTTGCATTTAGTGTAGTACCCCTCCGTCTATGCTTATGTTTTTTGTTGCTATGCTTTCATACTGTTAGACCTATGATGTTTTGTTGGATATTGTGATCACTGGTTTTGAGCGATAATGGATTATTCTGTGACATGATGATACTTTGTATGGTGATTATTATTTTCATACATGATATGATTTAGCGTAGATGTTATTTTCAGTTATTATTGCTATGTACATGTTTATGATGGACTAACAGTTATTCATTTTCGTCAGTTTGCTGTGAAGTGTATTGGTGTGGAGAACGGAATCACATCACTCGCTTGCGAGTGCCCTGTGATATCTAAGATTTTCTCTGCACGGTGTGTCTGTTTAATGTTTTATATATGTATATGTATGCACGTTATTTGCTTGGTTGCAAGATTTGCAGGTACATGACACCGACTCCACCTGTGTAATCAGGTCTGAGCGTGTCAAGACTCAACAGAAACATTGATTGGGAGATCGTAGTTTTGTTTACCCTAGCCTAGTTTATAATCCTGGTCTTAGTATTTTGTCTGTTTTCAGTTTTGAGTCATAGGTTGTATTGTCAATTCTGTTTGGATAAATCGTTTGAAAAGTAAATTTGGTTAATTTTAATGTTAGATTATTGTGTATTAAATTATTGTTATTTAAATTAATTTTATATGTTAAAGAAATTACTTGCTTGATTATTTAATTAATTAATTAGCTTATTTGGTTAAATGGTTTGATTATAAAAGATCAAATTTATTTAATTAAATAAATTAATTAGTTAAATTAAAATATTAAGTGAGTAAATAGTGTAATTGAAAATAAGAAAATTAAATTAAAGTAAATGCATGTGAATTGAAAATTAATTTTTTTAAAATTTAAATTTAAATTAATTAAAATTAAATATGCATGCAAAATTTGAATTGGAAAATTGCCGAGAAGTGGAGAAGATATTTTTGATAACCACTTCTCGACATGTGTGCCAGTGTGTTAAATGAGGTTGTTGAGAAATTTCTTTTGGGGATGTTATTGTGGATCTCAGGGAAAAAGAGAGGGGTTGTTAAAAATTTCTCACGGGGAAATTATCAGAGGATTTGCAAAAATTCTCTTGCTGTGATAAAAAAAAAATTGAAATCTTCTTAGAAGTTGTTATCTCTCTGTTTTTCTTGGGTTGTGATTCTTTGTGAAAGATCCTCCAAAGGATCTTGGTGGTTGGTTATGCTATTTGAGTTTTGAAGATTTTCTTTCGAGCAAGATTTTGGGATTTGTTGTACGGGAAGAAATTGGAAGCTTCAGGCAACAGAGGATTTCTTCAACATTTAGCAAAGGAATTCAGGTATTTTCCTATAGATTTTAATTTGTGAATTTTGGAAAAGAAAGCTTATGTAGTTATTTGCTATGTGAAATCTTTATGGCTTCAGGAAAGCTTTTGTTTTTAAAAAATTTCTCTGTAGAAAGTATTTTAAACTTGAAAAGGGAAATGATTCTTCAAGGAATAATTTGGGATATGAAACAAAAGTTTGTGTGTGATTTCATTTGTAAACCCTGTAGAAGGTTATTTAAATTTCCTACTGTAAATTTACCAGATGAACAGGAAAATTTGTGTATATATGATAATTACATTTTTAAATGAATATTTGTTTTATATTCGCCGCCGTACAGACGAATTTACCATAATGAAGTTTTGTTTTATTTTATTTTTAAATAAGGGTTATTACTGTTTTAAATCACAGGGTTTTAAATTCTTATTGCAAAAGTAATTTCATTTTTATGTTTGTGAAGACTGTGTATGAAATTTTAAGATTTTTATTTTTATTTTATGGGGGCCATGGGGGTTTTCCCCACAGTCGCCGCCCCTAAGGGAGGCGACAGTGGGAGGTGGCTACGACCGCTCCCATAACCGCCGCCCCTAAGGGAGGCGACAGTGGGAGTAACTCCCATTGCCTCCGCCATGTACAGGCCGGCTCAGCTGGAACCGTCGCCGAAACCCTATACTCGGCCAGGCTGCGAATGTTTAAAAAAAAAAAAGACTCTGTTATTTTCTAGTTTTAAATTTATCCGAATTTAAAAATAAATTGTGTTAAGTGTTTAATTCGGATTTTATTAATGATTTTATTAATATGTATTATATATATACATATATGAATATAAATATATATATATATACATATCTGTTGGGATTAAATATATTATTTATATATTAATATTTATATATTTTCATATGTTTATATGTTATATATATAGATATTTGTTAAGTTTGTGAATTTATTTAAATTAGAAAAATAATAATGAGAAATTTGAAATTGTGAAAGTATAGAAAAAGATCATATGCAAATTTGTGGAAATTAGAAGAGTGAATTGAAAGAAACAACTACATTTATTGTTCTCAAATTGATCTTTTATTTAAACGATTTATAAATATGCTGTATTCAAACTCATACATATGGATTTAGTATATCCAAATGATAGACAAGAATTTGCTTTAAATTGTTTTAATTTTGTGATTGGGCAAATGGGAAAGTCTTTAATGATCAAGTCTTCCAGACCAAATTGTTAAACGGGGGAAATGTGATTGTTAAGTTAAATTCTGGTGTTAACTAAGGATGTGTACATGACTTTGCATGGTGGTATGATACCTATGTTATAATATAGTGATTGATGTTAGTTTTATCGTGATTGATCTTTTATGTGGATTTCGGTTGTATGTACACCTTATAAACCTTAGTTAGAGAACATAGATTTCCATGTTATGTTTAGGGGAGTGGCTATCTATAAGGGCCGACACACAAAGTGGTGTCAGGGTAACTTACAAATAGTTAGTAACTTAGTGAAAATTAAAGAGCACGGTAGTTAGATTAAAACACTTAACAAGATGTATATGCCTCACTTATTGACTCTTGAGCTTCTTTAGTCATGAGTATAAGATGAGAAGGCCTGGAATGGAAAATTTATGTCTTGTTCCTTTAAAAGACATTCGATTCCACAATAGTATGCAATAGGGACCAGGTTTCATAAGAGGTTACCAGGGTAACCCAAGGATTGGGGGCCGAAACCTAGGAAGAAACACCAGGGTAACCTTTGCATCGTTGTGATGACACTCCACCTAGAATAATAGTTAACCTCGTATTTGTAGTAAATTCAATTGTCAAAAAAATCTGGAAGTAATGTAACCAATAGATTGTTTGTACTAGTGTCTAGGGTTAGTAGATTAGGTCTAGGTAACCTTATTACTATCTCCTAGCACGGGGGGTGGACCTACGGGTACCACATGGTTGGGTGGAACGTGCACCTTACTCCGTTGGGTCCCCAGTTTGTGATCATGGCATGGAGAGCTTCATGGATGGAGAGCTTGCACTTGGATCTTATATTTACTTCCTCATTGTATATTGTAATCTTGTATTTGAAAACATCCCTCAAATGTTATGAGGTGAATATCATTGTAAATGTAATTGTAATTATTATTTGAACTACCTCATCAGATGGATGAGTATTGTATATGTGGTTAAATGCAATGTATGGAAAAACATGTATGTACTTTATGTTATTATGAATGGAATTCAAATGAAATTTTTATGTTAAGCAAAGTTTATATTTATGTTAATGTTATTAATATGTGCAATGCGAAATACTTTAGTCACTTATGGAAAACTCAAAGTAGTGAATTGTTTAGTAACTTAACAAATGTATGCAATTAATTAACTTAATATTAATACTTTAAAAAAAAATTATTACGCCATTATACACTATTGCAACATTCTTAGGTTATTAAAATGGGGCATTACATTTAGACATCATAGTTAGGCATATTGCATCCATAATTACATTAACTTTTAGTGTAGACATTAGCATTTTGGGTCCATTTCTCTCCTTTTACGTGAAATACCCTAGAAGAGTTAGAGAACACTTGGACCCCAAAAATTTTTTTCCACATAATGTAACTTAATGTAATTCATTCATGTTCTTGATGAGAAATGTACTATGTAATGACATTGTGGCCTTAGACGCCAAGTAAAACTTTATATATTGTAATTTGACTTTTCAAGTGAATATATAAGAATATTTGACCCATTTAAATGGACATGTGTAGCTATGATTGAATTTAGCCACTAGTTATGTATTTTTAATGATGAGTATATTCATGTGTCATTTACAATAATATTAATCAAGTAATAATTTAGGAATGGGTTATTACATTCCTGGTGTACCATAGAAAAAAGTATTTCTTGCTTGATTTCAGAATAATTAATGACAAATTGCACTTAATGATACCTTGATCTAGTCTTGTGTAGTGTTTTTCACATCCACACTAGGTCTTGGACCCTTGCAAACTAAATAAAATGAATTTAACAATTTCTTGTATACATGTTGTAAAGTGTTGTAAATGACTTTCACACTTTTCTAGACTTTTATTAAGTATTTAAGTCTCATCGACCCATTTTCCCCTTTATTTAATATTGTAATAAATATTAAATTGTATTTTCACATCAATCTACAAGGCTTGTAAATTAAACTTGACTTTAATCTAGTATTGTAATGTGTTTTACACATTCACATTGGATGTTGTGCCTTTCTAGACTATATTGACACTATTTTAATGATGTAAAGTGTATTTAGTCATACTTTCACATTGAATTTTGTGTCCCAAGCCCTAATTGACATTTACATCATCATTAATAGGTACCTATGACCCCATATTGTGCATCTCGAGGCATAATTTGATCAAATAGCCGATGAAATCAACATAAGAACCAAAATTCTTCATTCCCCAACATTCCAACTGTTAGGACACCTCTAGGACTAATTTTCCATTTTGGGAGAATGAGTCCCTGTTAGGTAGGACTAATTTTTCCAAGGGGGTGAATCAATCCCATTAGGGTCATTTTTGAGTTTTGAGCAAGAAATTATAGAATTTAAGTTTATTATTCTTTCATGTCAGCCTTAGGGATCCAATTGATGGGAAAATAAGGTGAATTTCCTATAAATACAAGCTTCTAAACCCTAATTGAAAATCTCTTAACTCATTCACAATTCATTCATCATTTTCCTTCTACTTCAAGTCAAGCAAGTTAGGGTTTTTACATTCTAAGTCATCAAAATAGCTTCCAAAGACATTCAAGGGATGAATCTTCATCTTTTGCTACAGAAAATCAAGATCAATCATCATGGAAAGGTATTAATCCCTTCATTTCATGTTCATTCTTCATATTATTTCTCTATTTGGTTTAATTACCTAAAAGGGGTTTGACCAACGCAAACCCCCATGACCTAACATTTAACATTTCTCCTTCTTTTCTTGCATGTTTACAAATTTAGAAATATTGGAGGCTTGGAAATAATTGAAGATCAAGTTGTAAAGTTCTTTAAGACATTTTCTTATTGAACAAGTCAAAATATCAACAAAAAGTCACTTTCAAGTTCAAAAATTAGACTTTCAAAGGTGGACACCTATCAGGAATCGAAGTGCAGACCAAAAACTTCAGTTTCCACTTTTAGATTTTTAGAAATTAAAAAGTGGATTAATTCACCATGGATGGTGAATGAGTCCCACTGCTAGTCGTGAAATAGGTTTTCTACAATTTTGGATACCCATTTGTCCGAAACGGGCTCTAGAACAGTTTCCCATATATGGGACTAATTCGCCCAGAAATGTGGATGAGTCCCTTTAGGCTAAATTTCTAGCATCATTAGCATTCTAGAATTCATTTCTAGTCTCCATCAAGATCTCAAGTGCAAACTTTCAGTTTCATCCATTTATGTTGCAATTTGCATTTATTTGTAGGTGTTATTACATATCACATTGTGTTTTCAAACAATCTATAGTTCCTTAGTTTCCATTCATTAATCAATATATTTTATTATTTTTTTGCATTTAGTACATTTAATGTTGACATATTTCTATCATACTTGCATTAGTTTGAGTGAACCACCTAGGTTTTTGGCCTATCTCTCTCCTTTTAGGTGAAAAACCTTAAGAGTGCAAGAGAAGTACATAACACCCAAAAAAATCTATGGTTCATTTTGGTGAACCTGCCACTAGGGTTTGCATGGTTTAATTTGCATGCTAGGTTTCAAATTTGCATTCATGAAAAGTGCATTTAGGTTGCATTTTTGGCATCTAAATTCATTAAAATTTTCTAAAATTTTGCATTTTCATCTTAGGTCTGCATCTTACTGCCCAACAAACATAAAAAATGCTCAAAAATTTCTATAAAATCTAAAAAAAAATCCCCACTAGGACTCCTTCACCACCTTGGGCGAATCAGTCCCTTTTCACCCCTTAAACTGTCCTTTACAAAACTGAAAACCCTATTTTAAAGCTTTTGTTTGGTGCCATTACCTAACTATATCAGTTGGTTGAGTTTCTGTAACATGAATTTCATTGGACCTAGCCTAAATTAGCTCATTTCATGCATGGTTGAAATTTCAAGTTTGCATTCTTATATTGTTACATAGCATAATCAGTTACTAGTCATCTTTAAAATCTAAAAAAACTTGCATTCCTCTTTTGCATGATTGCTTTACCATTGTTACATTTCAAGTTTGTAAAATAATCATTACATCGTGTTTTCTTTACACAAATCTATCATTATCATATTTCATGTTTTATGTTTAGATCTTATTGTGTGTTGTAAGAGAGTTTTGTTAAATGCATATGAATATGAGGTCCTTTCCCCTCTCTTTTTGTTCATCATTGATCCCTCTCCTAGTTTCCCTTATGTGGATGAGGTTAGTCTAGTGAAAGAAACCTTGGATAATCATAACAATCACATTTTTTCTTCTCCTATTATCTCTCACACTTGTGCCGTAGATATTACAGTACTAGAAGAACCCATTGATGATAGTTTTGATAATCTGAGTTGTTTCTCTCCTCTTACCTCTCCTATTAGATATAACATTACTAAAAAAGAGGACATAACAATAATTAATCATGACGATCACACAACACACCAAGAAGATGAAATCATAAACACATTTCTAAACATTACCTTACCTAGTCTCCATAATCATGACAATCAAACTTTCTCTTCTTCTAATATCCCTCCTCCATACAAGGAGGATAGGTTGGTGTTAGAAGTTATACCTATTAAACTTCATGAGAATATTATCCCTTCCTTACCTAATGTTCCTATCCTATGGGAAGATATATTTGGAAAACATGAAAACCATAGCGGTCCTTCTCTTGATGTCTCCCCTATTTGTGATGAAGCCACTTTACAAATTCCAAGCTCTCCTTTTAGAGTAACTCATATGAAATAAGAAAATGAGACCTTAGAAACAACTGATAATCAAGTAGAGTCTTCTTCTAATCTCCCCACTCTAAATAATAAAAAAAACTCCACCATTCATAACTCCCTTACTTGTGATGAAGTCCTTTTAGAAGAACCAACCCTCAAATGTCACGAACATGTGGTTTGTGGTTCTCCTAAAAACACTCCTTCTAGGGAGGATATCATGATACAAGACAAGGCTAACATTGATAATAATAATATTATGCCCTTACATGACAATGAAAAGCCCATGTTAGACTCTCATTCACCAAGGGATGTTAATATTATTCAACCTCAACTCATCATTTACCCCCCTTTCACACAAACAAAAAACTCAAAACCAACTTGAACTCATCCTCTACCCACTGTCACATAAATCTCCACCTCCACCTAAACCTGAGTTTACTCTTTACCCACCTTAGAATAATGTGTCCCAACAACCAATTCATAATACCATTTCCCATATGTACAACACTAGAAATAATCAACAACCACAACAGCCCACCCCAACACCCTTACCTTTGACAAATTTCATTTTGCCTAGAGATCCTCAATTAAATTCACACATTAAGGAGTACAATCTTGTTTAATAACTAAAGAATAATCCTGCTAAGATATCCTTATGTGATCTTATTCAAGCATCCCCTCACTATAACAACATGATCTAAGCATCCTTGCAACAAGTTCCTATCCCTTATAATGTACAACCAATAGACATAGAAGCCATGACCCATGGAATAAATGTTGATAGTGTTTTCCACCAAAGTGAACACCCCTTTGGAAGTGAAAAAAAAACAACAAATATTTCATGATCATTGCTCAATACAATCATATATGGATAAAATGAACCCTTGTTGACAATGGCTTAGCCCTTAATGTGTGTAGCATAAACCTCTTGGATAGGCTTTGTGTGGATCACTAAAAAATTTAACCTAATTCTTTATCTATTAAGGGCTTTGACAATGTAGAAAAGACACCACTTGGTGTGATCACTTTACCTATTACAGTTGGAGAAGTCACATTAAACACACCGATCCAGGTTATGCCTCATGATCTTTCATATAACCTTCTTCTAGGCAGGTTGTGGATTCATGCAATAAATGGTGTGCCTTCCACTCTTCATAAACAAATTAAATACATCTACAACAACAAAGTGTGCACACTCGACACTGATCATGAGCCTTATAGTGTCTTCCAACTTGAGAAAAACAAAGAGAGCCCCTTGTACATATTAACACCAACCACACAAGTGGAACTCACAACAAAAAGGAAAACAAAATATTGAACAAGTCACCAAGCTATTAGAAGATGATTGGGGTTCCTTGGATTTTGAACATGAATTCACAAAAAATACAAAATCATCAACAAAGATTCAAATAAGGGAAAAGAAATAACAATAATGTCAACACAAACTTCAGATGACCTTGCGAAAGCATCCACCTTAATCACTTCATACAAAGAAGAAAATTACACAACAAACTTTGGTAAACTAAATCGCAAACAACTGGAACCAATCCAAAAGCAATGAAAAAGCTTTATGGATGAGGTTATGAACTTATGAAACAACTTGGATATAGTGGAAAGGGATGTGGTGTTCACGAACAAGGTATCTACAACCCTATCAATCCTATCCAACATCAAACAACTCATGGTCTTGGTTATTGTCCTTTGATAGAAATAACCAATCCTTCACTCACCATCAACACTCTCACACAACATTCTTCTAAGCCAACTTTAATTGTAAAACATCCTGAACCGATAGACACTAGTGGTCTTGATTGTTCTCCTTTACAAGCCATTAAACAAATAAATACACCTTCGCTTAATGTTAATGTCATCTCACAAAACACTATTGAATTGAATTTGTTAGCTTTTGCACCCTCTTGTAAAGGAGAGAACAAAATCTCACAATCTATAGAGTATTGTGTAGATATGACATCTAATACTAAGAAAGATGTATCTTTGAAGCAAACCATCAAAATATCTTCTCCTATTGACCAAGAAGGTATTTTGTCAAGACTCCTCCAAGATTACTTGATCTCTCTCCCTCCAAGAACTAAAAAGAAATTTTATTACAAAAATTCATTCTATGCCTATCATAGAGTTCATGACCTCTCCACTAATGAATGTAATGCTTTGAGTAGTAAAATCCAAAATTTTAAGGAGTTTAGTGTTCTTCCTTATGTGGGGGGAACCTAATTCCTCTAATTGATATTGTTTCCCCCCTACCTTGCATCTTATCAACCATTTTGGCTCACCCTTGTCCTACACTAAGTGGGGGAAAGGGGTTATGTAGCCTTGATCTCATATGCCACTTGTAGTTGCCTACTTTGGCTAGTCATTAACCTTTCATGAACATATAAGAGCAAGCTTCAGACATGGAAAATCTTCCTTAAGTTGGCTTGCATGTGACATACTCCCCTTTCATGACGTAGCTTCTTGAAAAAGTATGACTTGGCATAGAGCTTTCCGAGTAAGTTCTCATGTCCTCTTCTTCTACATTAAAGTAATTTATCATAGTATTGGTGTTCACAACTGCTTTAAAGTGGGGGCATACATCACCACTCACATTTCATCATGCAATTTCTTTCTTCTTGTGATGCATCCTCTTCTTGGTGGAGTCATTAGGCTTGATTCCCTCCAAGAGCATGATTCTTCTTTTGACACATCCTCTATTGGAAATGTTAAGCACAATTTCCCCTAAGATGAGACCTTGCACATTCCTTATTCCATTTACAATTTCTATGAGTGTCAAGGATATGAAGTTTTGCTTACCTCATAGAGCTCGAAATTCATTTTCCTGTGTGGCACCTTATTAAAGTTATCAAGAGGTATAAATTTGATATGGTTGAGTAGGAAAGCCCATTCTGAGGCATGAATTTTCCCCATAGCCACCTTATGGATTCCTCACCCTATAAGCAACCAAAAGTTCTGTGGCCCTAGAGTGAGTATACTTAGGACTTCTCACCTAACAGACAACCAAGAGTTTTGTCACCTCAAAGTGAGTATACATTTTTGGACAAACAACCTAGATCTGAACCACAACATGTTGGAAAAATGGTCGAAGCTTGATCCACCTTTTCTTCTTTCTCTTCTTCCTAATTCTTTCCATTGCATGATCATGTATCTTATTTCACTACATGTCACTCACCTTGTGTGTGTCCTTTTGTACTCATGTCAACTTGACATAGGATCTTGGATCATGGGGGCTTGACTTCTTTCTCGATCTTTGTTATCCTAGACCATCTGCATTGGTACAATTGGACCCCTCTTCCATGTCTACTTTAGCGTGAGTTTGAACCAAGTCCATCCTGTCACTAAAGAGGGGGCTAAATGTACCATAGAAAAAAATATTTCTTGCTTGATTTGGGAATAATTAATGACAAATTGGACTTAATGATGTCTTGATATAGTGTTGTGAAGTGTTTTTCACAACCACACTAGGTTTTGGACCCTTGAAAACTAAATAAAATGCATTTAAAAATGTCTTGTAAAAGTGTTGTAAATGACTTTCACACTTTTCTAGACTTTTATTAAGTATTTAAGTCTCATAGACCCATTTTCCCCTTTATTTAATATTGTAAAATATATTAAATTGTATTTTCACATCAATCTAGAAGGATTGTAAATTAAACTTCACTTTAATCTACTGTTGTAATGTGTTTTACACATTCACATTAGATGTTGTGCCTTTCTGTCATGCCCAAAATTTAATGTGGAACTAACACAATTATCTCCATTTTAGTTTTTTAAACATAGGCTTGCACCCCTATGCGCTCTCGACAACCCACCCTAGCACAGTGCAACTACCAAGGCCTTACACTATTAGATATGATTACCATGATTATTGCACCACACATAGATTAAGTAGTTACTGGTTCATGTTGATCGACTCTTGTAACTAAGTTTTATAAATTCTTGACTTGCATCCTCCCCAAGAGCTTGATGAGATAGTGTTAACAATAATGTTACCACCACAATTATTATTTAACTTGAACATTAGTGTTCCCTTTTTCTAAGACCTGTCATAATATCTTAACTTGCTCAATTTAATTTAATTGAAAATAAGTTGACTCCAATTTATCTATTTTCATACTAGCGTGTATTAGAGCTTTGGTAACACTCATACCCAAAACATAGCTTAAATTTTCCATTGAGATACCTTAATGAAATTACTGAGTCGATTTGATTTAGTCTCTCAAATATTAAAAAGCTTCATGTTAGGCCCAAAAATTTTCACTAAAAAAAAACTTAATAACAATATTAACATGAAATCTCCCAACTGTTATATTAATATTGTTCCTTCTATTTAACCAACATAGTAGTATCATTTTCAAGCCCCAATTTTACAATAATAATGTTAATACTATTTAATCAAATACCAATATTTCATTCGACAATAATTTAATTGTTATAATTACCATTTTTACTAATATCATTAATATTAATATTATAAATATAATATATTTATCTTCTTGACAAACTAAATTTAAATGCAACATTGTAATACCACTTTCATTAATGCCACATTCACATTATTAATTTTATCTATTTAATATCTACATTTATATTAATACTATCGTTAAGATTAATATAACTAATGATTATAACATCCAGTTCACTTTTATTACCTCATGCAACTAATCATATTAATTAAAAATCTAACATTAATAATAATAACCCAAATTTATACTGTGCTATATTAATATTATAATATGTTAGCAACATACCATACAATTTTTTTTTCATGTAAAATTTTATTAAGAAAAGCATATCTTTAAACTCAATTTAATATTAACTATTTTTATATATGTATCTTTTTTTTATCATTTCAATATATAATTATAAAAGAATAACTATTAACAAATCACTAAATATATAATTTAATTCCATATAAACTTTTTAAGTAAAGAAATAAATCCCATAAGTCTCTCTTTTATTTTTTGAACTAGACTATGATATAAGATATTTTAAAATATAATATATTTCCCCACTAAGGGGTGAAAATTATACCTTTTTCTTTTAAATGTTCAAAGCACATTTATATAAGCTTATATTTAAAGTTCCTTTATGAGGAAATGTGGAGTCTTAAGAAAGAATTCTCTTTCCCTCTCCATACATACATAAAGCAATTTTTTTTTATGACGAGAGGGCAAGAAATTTTCACAAAAGGAAAGGAGTTGCCAAAAAGTTGACCAAGTTAAAAAAAAAAAAATGTAAAGTCTCTCTCTAAATGAAGCTAAAGGCCTCTACAAGAACAATGTGTTTTGATCACTCCATGCTCAGTAAGTGGATGGGACGTGGGTCTGACAACATAGAAAGAAATATAAATAGCTACAGCATAGAGTGAGTAGTGCATAAAGAGGGTGCTCAGCCAAAAATAAATTCAGCACCGTAACTCTGCAAGCATCCTCACCAATTGCCAGTCCTTAGCAATAAAATTAATTGCTTGTGAATACACTAATTCCACTCAACTGAATAGTACGACCTCCACCCTACATTGCCAATTACCTAACGATTTTAACTAGCCACCCACATTTTCATTAACGGAGACCAATTTTGAGGAGTTTGGGAACCTATGCGGCTGGGAGCAGTACATAGTAAACTCTCTTCTTTGTGGCTTCATTCAAAATGATGTCCCTACCCAACACAAGCATTCATTTCTTTCTTAACGATGGATGAGGCGCCTTACTCGCTAACCAGCTTCAGATTTTTAATTTCGCGGTAAGATTATTACTGGATACTTGAATCGATTTCAAATCGATTTCTTCATTAACTCATAATTTATTTTACTTTCCTTGCAGAATTTCAATCTCCTTGATTATTTGACTGCATAGTTACACATATATTTACATTTGACTTCACCTACTGCTACACCAACTAGCATGCCCTTGGGTGACAGGTTTCTAACCTTAACTAGTTGCATACGCAACTATGCTTACATTTCCAAGCAAAGCTCTCTCACACACATTTAGTCAAATGCCTATCCAATACAGGCATATATGATTGGTTGCGAATTTAATTGTTGTGTGGGTATAAGATATCCTCAGTCGACCACTTGTGCGAAAAACTCAGATTTATAGAAAATAACAAAATTATGTTTAGATCCCTTGTTCTACAAAATCGATGGTGCCATCCTATGCTTAATATTAAAAAAACACTATCTATATTAAACTTAATAACTTGACCATAGCTCAGACCGGGTCGCCCCGTACGAATTACCCAGAAGATGACGTAGAGTAGGCGGACTATTACATAGGCCACGTTAAGGCAGCAAGCATACTTTTGTAATTCCTTTCAAACTTAATGTATCCCACTTAAAGAATCCCTCCTGCGTGGCTACCCTTAAAGGTCTTTGGAACTCCATCCCAAAACCTAATGAGGGGGATCTTGGATACATTGGTGGTGTGCTGCTATAAATAAATGTACCAGTTTCTTGCACTCATTTGGCAATCAAATGGCTCGGCAATGCAAACGAAGAGAAATATCTCTCCAAGGAAAACTTGTTCATGATAGAAAATTGCTTAATGTTGATCCTAACAATATCGGAATTCAAGCCTCCATTGTTGTAACTGAGGCTGAGCTACGTAAGATTGATAATTATAAAGGGAAAGGGGCTAAAATCAGATCCAGATTACATTTTTTTAATTACCTCAACTATAAACATAAAAGAAAAAGAATTGGTGCTATAAGAGATGAATTCAATATCTTGCAATCTAGTCCTGCTGAAATTTGCAATGTTTTCACTAGATTTTATTAGAACCTCTTCAAACATGACCAATGGGAGGATATCCAACAAGTTCTTGAGAATATTGTCAAAGACCATATTCCTAACAAAATTGACCCAGGTTACAGCCAGTATCTTGATAGAACCTTATCGTTGGAAGAATTGGGAAATGCCCTTTTCTCTATGGCCCCTTATAAAAGTCTGGGCAGCGATGGGCTTCCTATGGAATTCTATCAGGTGATGTGGCCACACATCAAGGAAGACTTTTATTGTTTTTACTTGGAGGCCCTTAAGAAAGGATCCTTAGGTCCAAATATTAATGGTGGCATTATTAAGCTTCTTCCTAAAGGAAAAATGGAAGACTCGGACTCTAGTTGGCATTTTATCGCTTTACTTAACACTTATAAAATCATTGCTAAAGCTTTGGCTATTTGAATAAAACCATTGGTGCAACATATTGTTCGAATTGAGCAAATAGGTTTTATTTCCAGTAGATATATTCTTGACAATCTCATCTTAGCATGGGAAATGTGTGAATGGGCACAAGAAACATGCCAAAATGCTATTTTAATCAAACTTGATTTTGATAAGGCTCATGACAGAATTCGTTGGAGTTTTATTCTTAAAATGCTTCAATGGTTGGGCTTCGGTCCTAAAATTCATACTCATATTCAAATGTTGTTCCAGGATGCTAATTCTTGAATCATCATCAATAATATGATGTCTGATCCATTTGTTTTACAACGATCCATTCGCCAAGGATGCCCTTTAGCTCCTTATGTCTACGCTCTCACAGCTAATGCTTTAAGTTATCTTCTTCAAAGTGTTGTTAGTCATCAACTCATAGCAGGAGTTTCCATTCCTCACAATGATGTTATTAGTTCTAATTATGTTGATGATAGCTTACTTTTTTTGTGAAATATTGAAAAGGATATCACTAATTTGATGGAAATTTTGGAGCTTTACTATGAAATTTCAGGCTCTAAATTGGCTCATAATAAAACAAAAATTTTAATGGTTCAAGAGGGGACTATTCCCCAATGGATTCCCAAAGACTGGAAACAAATCAAACATAGAGAAATTATGAGGTATCTTGGAATTCCTTTCGGTATTGGGGTTTCTCTATGTGATATGTGGAATTGGTTTCTTAATAGACACAAGCAAAAAATCTTTAACTGGGGGCATAGATTCCTTTCCTTGGCTGGTAAAATTTAGGTTGTTAACAATATTTTCCTTGCTATGCATGTATATTACTCTTCATGTTGGATGCCCTCTAAAAAAAGGTATGGCGACTTAGTCAAGATTATTCGCAAATTTCTATGGTCCAAGTGGGATGGTAGCCCTGGTTATATGTCCACATCATGGTCTCATTGTATCTAGCCGAAACATAAAGGAGGTTTGGGTCTCATAGATCCACAAACTCAAGGTATTTGTTTGGCTACCAAATGGATTATTAGAGTTGTCAAAGGGGATGAACCATGGAAGATTCTCATTTGATATTGAATTGCTCATGCTTCAATTAAAGGAAAATGGAAATAAGCAGGTTGGTTAGACAAAATTATTCATGCTTCTTTTTTCTCCATCAAGACTTCCCTCCCCCTTCAATCCATCTAGAAGGCTTGGAAATCTGTTTGTCATTTTTTAAAATGGAGGGGAGAAGATTCCCTTCAACTTGGTTTCAGCTTTTTCACTTCATCTATTTGGTGGAACAAACATATCCTCTATCATGGTCAACCTCTTCCTTTAAGTTTCCCAAAGCATTCATATCCTTTGTTCAAAAAATGGGTTCATAATGTTGGTGATTTATGGGACTTCCAGTCATTGTGTTGGTCTCCATGGAATGTGGTTAAAAATCAATTCTCTCTTAGCAACAAACATAAGAATTTCTTGATCTTTGTGTAGTCTTTGGTGCCATTGGAGCTCTCTATGAAACTTTGTACTCCAATCCATTGCAGTTTTTTTAAAGATTGGTCATGGTTATCTTCATATCCTTTTTTGTTGTTCCCTTTAAAAAGGATATATTTGCAATTGTTTCATGAGCTTGTCTTGAAGCCACGTTTGAATTCTAAATGGAAGTGCAGGTTCAGTGAAAGATTTTGGTTAAAACTGTCTGCTCAAATTTGGAGATCTAAAATTAATTCAGAAGCTCAACTAATTTCCTGGAAGATACTACACTTTAAACTGACCATTGGGGACAAGTTAAAGTGTATTATGATCAATCCAACTAACTATCCTTTTTGTCACAAACATGAAAATATGAAACATATTTTTTGGAACTGCCAAGTGGCTAAAAAGCTTTGGAATGTTGTGTTTAATGTTTTTTCAGCTATTTTTACTCACAAGTTAAGCTAGAAAGAAGCTCGTCTTGGAGCTGGTCTTTATGATAATAGAATTGTTGATGGTGTGAGACATATTATTCTGTTGCATATATGGAGAAATAGATGCAAAGTTGTTTTTACTATCAATAATGATCATTAGGAAGTGTTTTTACGACTTTACTTTGATATAATTTTTTGTCTTGCTGCCATGTTTCCTATGCTTCAGAATGAGGTTTTGAAGAAGCCCAATTTGAGTTTTCAGATTCATCAAATCAAGTTGCAAGTTGATCAGATGTTGAGCAAAAAGGATATTCTTATCGGGCAAGGTTTAAGGACTTTTTTTTAGGCTGTATAGTGCTACTATTTTTTTATGTATCTTTCAGCCTTTAGTGAACATCTTATGTTGTTGCTATGTTCTTTGGGTTTCAACTGGAGTTGTTGTTGAGCAAGAGATAATGTGGGATGGTGCAATTTCAACCTATGCATTCATTGCTGCTCTGTACAGTATTGTGGGCCAGAGCATTGTATTCGTTTATATGGATTTCTCATTTTTATTTTATTCTATTTATTCTATTTAATTTTTCTTATTCTTTCAAGGCACCAGCTTGAAATGAATGTTTTTCTTTAAAGACTAGAATTTGAGCCTGGCACCATAGACCACTTGGTCATCTGCTACTTTTCGTGCACACTCACTCTTTTTATCTATCACATTAACCATGAGTTTCAGATGTTGATCTGAGCATAATATTGATGGTAACCCTTTAATAGTCTAAATCTAGTGGATGTGCTCATTTTCATGTAGAAAGAGGAGCCACTGGAAGATACCTATGTTTATGTATTATTTATTGCACAAGAGTTTTCTTCAAACTCTAAAAAATTTCCTTGTAAATGTATCAGTTGAAGTATTATTTTATTTTTGTGAATAGTAAAAACAAAACAGAGATATTATTTTCTTTTCTCCTTCTGCCTTGCAAAGGGCACTCCTATTAATGATAGTTGTGAAATACGTATTATAAAGTCTCAAGATATATGTCTATTTTTTTTTTTTAAGATGAATTAGACATACTGTTATTCCCGTTATAGTGCATCCCCAGGATTTTTCCATTGTATCAAAGATATGTATTTTAAATTCCTTTAGTGTAAGTTCTTATTGCCAAGCACTTAGACCTGCATTATGGAGATTGAAAAATAACCCCTGTCTACTCCCTCAACTTAATATGCTTTGGGGGGAGTTAAGGAATCAAGGAATTGTCTAAAATTGGCATTAGTGTAATGGTATATCTATATATTTTAGAGGACCTTCTCTTCAAGCATGAAGTACGTTTATAATCTTATTTGGTATTTTTTTTCAAAAGGAAGGAGACAATTGATTTCAAATGTATGATTTTTTGGTTCTTAATTAGACTTGAAGAAAAATGGATGAGTCCAATTCAAGTAAGTTTAAGAAGAATTTCAATTCTCAGGTTTCTAATACAAATTCCCTTCCACTTCATGATTACATAAATAAATAAAGCTTGTAAGAACTGAATGAAATTTCACTCTCAAGTAATAAATTTCCTCTAGTTTCTCCCTTTTATTTTCATTGGCATAATATGAATTTTATCCTTCAGACCCACAATGACACACATAAGTATCATAATTGGAAAGAAAATAAGGTTTATTTTTATTCATTTATTGTTATTACACAAAGTATGAAACTCATCTTGTAACTTGCAATATTACAAATTAGATGGAGAAAAACAAATATGATTCTCACGCCAAATATCAAGGTCTTGCTCTCCACCCTACTGTAATGGCATCATGGAGCCTCGTGGGATCTAGCCATACCCCCGAGCAAGGAATTCTTAAGCTCCATTATGATCAATGGAGTCTTTTCTCATCTTTAGAAGGATAAAACTAACACAACACTAAATTTCATACATCTAGGTTCTCCACTTCTATTTTCAACCATAATCTTTAATACTATGCCACCTTCTCACAACTAATAAACAAGGGTGAATGGAAATAAGAACTTCTCTCTTTATTAGGTAAGGATTTTGAACTCTTTTATCCATATTTCCTCTCCAAGCCAACTAGTTTGAGCACCAACTTCTAAGAAGCATATCTCCTCTCCTCCCACATCTTCTCTCCAATCTCAAGTAGAATTCTCCAAAAGGAGAAGTGGATAACACTCCACTCATTCTTCCTCTCCAAAATATATAGGGGTTTCAACTTGCAATATTTGGGTGGGGAGGTGTGAAGTGTACCTACTTTCTTCAATGAGAGTCCTTTCCCCATTAATGAAAACATGCATTTGGACAACCACTCAAAATTCGTCACTCTCCATTATGAGAGATTTTCAAGGTCAAATAATGTTGTAGGGGCTCTATTGCATGCCCATTTGACCCCTATCGCTATGGTATAGACCCTAGGGGGTTTATTTTTGCACCCTAACCCACAAATTTGACCAAAAACTCTCATTAAAAGCCCACTCAAGGTCCCATCCGAGTTTTAAAATTAGCTAGGGGTTCCCAAGACATAATCCCCACTTACACCTCACATTAATCCCAAATAAATGCCCTTACAACCTTAGTCTTCCAATACATTAACTCTACTTGTTTCTAGGCCTCCATATGGGGTCAAATTTGTATCCTCGAGAAGAAGTATTTTGATTTTCTCTCAATGGTCCTTCCTTCTCATGCTAACACCATTACTTTCTTGCACATTACCAAAACAATCATAAGTAACAATTTTATAGCACATTAATCTATTATTTGAATAGTCTAAACTTTAACTATATAATAATCCATTTAAAGTTTTAATTTGTATCCCATAGTATACGAGTGCATTCCACCTTGATATTAGTGACAATAAAATATAATTTCAAAAGGAAATGTAAGATTCTTGCCACAAGATCACCTTATTTATCATCCACAATACATCTAATCATCAATTCAAGAAACCCATATAACATTTTAGGTTTGGCATTAATCACATGTGAAGTGAGGTCTTACAATCTCAAATCATATAATTTATACATAGTAGCATACATAATCATGGTGGTCTAAAACCACATAATACCAACATACTAACTTTATCCTAAATAAAAAGTATAGTCCCACAAAATCTAGGACTTGCTAAATAACCAATCCATAATTTTTTTCCATCGAATATTCCATATGTATGTTACCTATAATTATCTTAATGTCTAAAAGGTTTTACCTCATATAACATACTATCCACTATTACTTGCTTCAAATATGTTACTATTATTGCCACGTTCCATTATCTATGTCTATAATATTACTGTCTTATACCACTCAACATAATTTTTTGTGTAATTTATTGTTAATACAAGATTTTTCCTATAATTCTAAGCTCTTTATCCCATTATTTAAATTGATAAAATTTATTTCCAAAATTTCCCTGATGATTTGTAGCTAATACAAGTTTACCTATATACTTACTGACTAGATCTTGATGTTATAAAATATAAAAAAATTCTAATAAATAGATTAAATATCATACCCCAAAGTAGCAATGCTAGCGAGAAAGAGAGTAGAAGTAATTCCAACCAAGACACATTTTAAATCATCCTCAACTTGATAGGGTACAAATCACAAAGGCTAGGTTTGCACTATGAACCAACAAGTGTGGCTCTCATATGTGGGGGAGTAGATCATGTTCAAAATCCATGAAAATTCATAATATTTCAACATAGATCCCTTATCTAGATTACTGACATCTCTAGAAACTCATAATTTTCTAATAAATGGACCTATGTCCCTCAACCGCTAGTTACACTAGTGGTCCTCTTTCAAGGAAGGGTTCAACACTAGGGGAGAAACAACAACATAAAACAACACATGACTAAAATTTTCCTATCAATAGATACCCAAGCACTCCAACTTCAACATTTTAGTATATAAACACACATGAATATCATGAATGGTACACATAGGTAGATTGTACTTGGAATCCACATCACTCTTATCCCAATTTGGATACTATGTATCACACACTTGAGGTACAACACAAAGCTTACTATTCTTTCCACATTTCACAACACGTAATTTATATGATGTTCACCACATCCTCTTACAATTTAAAGTACACATACATTCCATTCACTCAATAGGGGTCTTCTAAATCTATCAATTGCATTTGTTAAATTCTATAACTTATATAACAAAATATATCTTTAACTATCAATTAGATCTAAATTTAAATTTTAACATATGTGAGACATCACACTTCTAGCTACATCTCAATTTCAGTAGGGATACTCATTTTCCCTTTATAATATCAATTTAAATATCATCTATAAAGGATAATTGTGTTTCTATAATCTCCATAATTAGTTTATCTTTCTATTGTAACTAGGTTCACAAGGTTCCATGTTTCATGGTTGAATGCTCAATCAACTATAGGGGTTTATGATAATTTTGCAATGAAGTTCCTACTTGAAGATGGAATTTCAAAACATTTTAATATCAATAAAAGGAGAATTACACTATAAATAATGTATAATTAATGCATAATTTCCATAATTCATCCAATATTATCCTTTACAACTCATTACCCCTTGGATATGGGTATGTGCAGGATCATCATGGAAAAAACAGGCCCTTAAGTGGTGAAAAATTTAGAAAAATCATTTGTTAGGCAACTTGACATAAAAATTTGAATAAGTTATCTATATTATTTCAAAAATATGTAAGAATAGAATCTGGAGAAATTTCAATGTAGTTTCTAAACTACTAGGTTTTTTTTTTTTTAAACTATTTTGGTGAAAATTTGAAATTCAATTTCAATAGTAGCAAATTTTAGGAAAAATAAGTAGGTGTCATCTATACCTAACCACAATAAAATGATAATATTTTTATAATATTTTAGATGTAAGTAGAGGACTCGTATCCGATGTGATACATATTTTTGTATTTTTTCCAAGTGACAATTAATTACAGTTGCGATTACAGTTTAAAATATAAAAACTGGTATGTCATTACCTTAAACTGGACAAAACTAACAATTCATTTTTTCATCTTATAGTAGCCGAGCATAAAATGTGTCGCATGTTTCAGATTCAAAAAAATTGATACCATTTGAAGGCTATGGATGTTTTTCAATCAGCCTATCAATCAGTACTTTAGTTCTAATTCAAAGAGAAAATGAATAATAATTATTTATTGAATTAAAAGTAAAGCATAATTTATATTGGTGGAAATATGAGAATCTCCTTTAAAAACCCTTTTTGTTCATCAATTTTGGGTAAAAAAAAAGTCATCAGCCACATACCCATCATATCGCCACTTTTTGGCCCATCATGATCCTGCACATACCCATATATGCATTGTACATTTCAAGATTCTAAAATATATTTGTGTCACATTTTGTAATCATACATATGCAAATACCAAATTTTATCTAAAAACACACAATAACACAGGTGGAAATAAAAAATACCAATAAATTGAATGCTTGGACAGTTTTCCCACATAATTCATGTATGCATAGTTTCCTTAATCAATAAGATGATAACACATATTATCAATTATAATTGACTTGTTTATTTCATTGCTCCTATTATATAGTATCAATCAATTCAGACAACATAGATTGAACATATTCCATTGCTCATTCCCAAATAAAATATTCTAATAGTCTAATCTATGGACATTTGTAGTCTATAGATATGATGTATATTTGTGAAAAGTTAATAATTATATAACTAATAATTTATCCTTCATATCTATGCACCAATGAGTCCTCAATTTATAGGAGACATATGTGAGAATAAAGTGTTCTAACAATGTTTTGATGCTAACCATATATCTTAGCTTAAACATTTTCTCTTCAAAAGAGGTTTCTTCATATTTTGATTAGTGGCAACTTAGAGGATATCTACCTTCTACATTAATTGGGTTACTACTACATAATTTATTTAGTTTATCCTACAAAATATTACGAAATATTTAATTTTGGTTTCCAAATAACTATGATCTATAAACCTTATTTTATAGATTTAAAACAATTTATGATAGATGCAAATGTACCTTCAAATCCCCAATAACAATTCCTCATTTACTTACTATATTCCCAAGAAGTCCTATAGATTCTATTGTTTTCTCTACCATAATGGAACAATGTACGCTATTTAAATTTATCTATCTTCTCTTGTATAAATGAGAGAGTCTCCCAACCATTAGATCAAATATTTATCAATTCACACCACCAAAAAAAATTATGCCTAGTGCTTTAATCTCCTAGAAAATAAATACACCTAAAAATAACATCTATGTTTGATCATTATTTAAGTTGTAGAAGGAACATGGAAGGTTAGGAGTTTAAGGTGTCTAAAGATCAAATGCATAATTAATTCTCGTCTAGTTACCATTTTCTATTTGCAACTTTACAATAATATTGAATAAATTATACTTTAATAGATGGCATTCATAATATTTAATAAGACTCCAAATAGGACTAGGGAGGATATTCTAGTAGTTTTAGAGTTGACAATCATGAATACAAAATTTTATTCTTGTTATGGACCTAGAAGAAGTTTTCTTTAGACAACCAAGATCTCTAGATGAAATTTACATTTTATATTCAACAATCATGTCTCCTTAGGGCTCAAGGTTATAAGGGGTGTATCAATTGATCTCATACAACAATAGTTGTTATTTGTACTAGTATATGGGTATGTGCAGGATCATGGTGCGCCAAAAAGTGGCAATATTATGAGGGTATGTGGCTGACGACTTTTTTTCACCCAAAATTAATGAAACAAAAAGGGTTTTTAGAGGAGATTCTCAGATTTCCAAAAATATAAATTATGATTTAATTTTAATTTAATAAATAATTATTATTTATTTTCTATTAGAATTACGACTAAAAGTCACAGAGTATTCGATAGGCTGATTGAAAAACATCTATAACTTTCAAACGTTATCATATTTTTTAAATCCAAAACATGTGTCACATTCTATGTTTTACATACTATAGTATTTAAAAAAGAAAAATTGAATTTCATGAAGTTTTGACCAAGTTAAGGTGGTCAGACATATGAGTTTTTATATTTTTAAAAAAATTGTAATAAAAGATTCATAATTAATTATTTACTTGGAAAAAAATTACAAAAAAAATGCATCACATCAGGACAAGTCCTCTGCCTATATAAAATCTTACAAAAAAAAAAATTATCATTTTATTATGGTTAGGGTGGTCGAGGCAGAACTTTTGCTTCTTATTTTTCCACAGAATTTAAGTACTACGCATTGAAATTTCAAATTTTCACCAAAATAGGTTTTATTTATTTTTAAATAAACTTCAAGTATTTTTATAAACTTCCCATGATTTTCTAAATTCTGTTCTTACATATTTTTGAAATAATATAGATAACTTATTCAAATATTTACATCAAGTTGCCTAACACTGATTTTTCTGAATTTTTTGCCACTTAAGGGCCTGTTTTTTGCACGATGATCCTGCACATACCCATATCCTTAGTTAATCTTTTCATTTATCTAAATATCCATGATTCATGAACTAATAATTACAATCATATGAAAGACAAGAAGGTGGTGATAACTTACATAAACTATATTACAATACATTATCATTCTATGAGCCAAAAGCATGCTTATAAATTTGACTTGTTCTAAAGAAACATTACCTATCTATTTAAGGTTAAAAGTTGTATGATTTTAATAATAATTTAGGCTCCTAAGGTGAGGTCACATTCAACAAGTTTGTCATTGTTATTTAGGCACTCAAGGGGAATATTTAGTTATAGTAACTTTGACCTTTACTTATCCTAGCAAGGTATGAGAAAGTGTAATACTGATATTAAATTAAGCTTCACCCAAGGATAATTTCACAAACATAATTAAATTACTTATTCAATTTCTTTTCACAATTTGAAATAATTAACATACACTAACCTACACCACACTAGCCTATGCAACTACTAAGACTCACTCAATCCTTAGAGTTCCTAGTGTTGCAACCTGGATGCTCTCATACAAAAAGTAATGCCAATTATTTTAATATTTAGATAAAGGGTAAAAGTACAAAGTTGTGTCACACTTTTATAAAGGAAATGTTCAACACTGATCTAAATTTTAAACTTCAATCACTAGAAAGTGGATATATGTTTTGAATTTTGAAATGATGTAAACTAATAAAATGTGTACTTTTTAGTATATTTTATGTTTCTATTTTTTTGAAAAAATTAAAAAATTATTTGAATATAGTTTTTTATAAATTAACACTATAATTTAATCGCTGATAAAATGGTGAAAAATGGCGTTACATGGACGTCATGCTTTATATAGTAAATTTTCTCTTTTTTCCTTCAAATTTTTTCCATATATTTATAACTAGAAACTTTAGTGCATGGATTTTTTTGTTTGCAATTTTAATAAATATATATTTCTAAATAAATATTTAAATGTGTGAATTAAAACACAGCTATTTCTAGTTGACGTTAACTTTTATATTAAATATTTATCTAAAATAGAAAATAAATTATGCTATCTTAATCTTGATTCTTTTATCTAGGGCATCATATTTTTTTTATTTTTTTTAATAAGTTTTAGTATTTTTCTTGGCATGATAATCAACCTAATATTTTTTGTGTTGATAACCTACTTTTAGTAAAACACAAAAATACAATATAAATAATAATTGAACTATTAAAATTAATATATATTTTAAAACTACACTTATGGATATACAGAAAGGTATTTTTACATTTAAAAAAATATATTATTTATATGAGTAGGAGTTGTTGAAACATTAAAATTTTCAAATAATTTCATTTTTTTAGTAAATTGGCCTCAAAGTGGTGCTACATATTCATTTAGCCAACAATTTTAGTTGGAAAAGTTGCAAAAGTATTTAACTTATCTAGAATGAACCTTACTAGATCATATGTTTGACCAAAATTGATTTTTAGTTATAAATACTAAAATTCACTTGTGCTAATAAGTTGGCCGAAAGTGTGACACAACTTTGTACTTTTACCCTAAAAGCGTCATTTGTTTTCACCTTGCCACTATTTAATGGAAAAATTGAGTTGATGCTAAGCTTGAATAACAAGCTATAGAAATATACATGGCCGGATTAGTCAAAGGATTGTTTCTTTAATATCTTATTATTACTAAACAAAAATTTTAAAATGAATCACATACCTTATCCCACAAGTCAGCCAATTATTTGATACAACTCCTCCATTCTGAAACTGAAGAGAATGAATTTAATAAATACACCAATAAGGCCTCTAAACATTGGACACTCGAGAGGTCAATTTTTTACATTTTTAAGGTCAATATACAAATAGGAGAGGGGAATTATCCCACCTCATTAAAGTACCACATGTAGTGTAGAAAAATGTATCCCTTTACATTTTCACACTTGTTTGGGCCCTTGTGAAGTAAATGGACTTAATCATGCCTTATTGAGGGTGTTGTAAGGTGTTTTCTAACACTTTCACACTAATTTAGGGTTTTTATTAACTAATTGGGCTTCTTTATGCTTTAATCAGTCTTATTTTGCATCCACAAGCCATAATTAATGCATCTTTTCGAGATTAATCTTGGCATAAACCAACATCCAATCATAATTCATGTGTTTTTGGATTATATGACCCAAATTTAGTGATCTGGGACTCATACGCCACCTTGCACATATGGGTCCCTCCTAATTTTTAGGGCCTTGATCTAGATTTCACATTAAACTAAGCATGCCTTGAAAAATGTGTCCTAAGCTTAGCCTAATGGGACTCATATGCCACAACTGGAATATGAGTCTCATTTAGCTTAGACCAAAATTAAATTCAAATTTTTGGCAGGATTTTATTCTCCTAGATCTAATGTCAACTTGTAGTGTTGTAATTTTAGGAAATATGGCATAAACAAGCATAATACAAGGTTATTTCACTCATTTTTCTCCTAACAAGAAATTAAGTGACCTAAGAATTTCATGAGAGCACTCCTTATAGAAATTTTGAGTTCACAAGAGTATTCAAGAGAATTCAAAAGTTGATTATCAAGTATTTTGGAGCACTATTCAAGTATCAAAAATCATGTCAAAGTCATCATTCATCTTTTTTTTTTTGAGCTAACATTTGTGATGCAGGGTTTCATGATTCAAGCAAGCATTTAAATCAAGATCCATATCATTCAAGCAAGAGTTAAGATCAACATTCAAGTTAGCCACTTCATACATGTTTACAACCTTTTTTTTAGTGGTTTGGTGAGTTGTAACATTCCATATTTGTTCATTCATCATTCCTCCATTTAATTTTATTTCATTATAAGGTTTGATTACCAAAATGGGGTTTGACCAAGGAAAACCCCTTTCCACTAACAAAAAAACATTTTTCCCTCTCTTTAGTGTATGATTTGTAGATCTAGGTTGAAGACACATTGGAGAGCAATATTGGAAGAAGTTGTCAAGGTTGTAAAGTTGTCAAAGTTGCCAGATTGTTTACAAGATCACTAAAAGACACTTATGGAGTAGAATTTGACAATTCAAACCAAAAAATTAGGATTGGAAGGAAGAACAAAGATAGAAGAGAAGATTTAGATCTTGACCCTTAGAAAAAACTAAGTAGGACTGATATGCCACTTTTGGTGTATGAGTCCTAGTACAAGGATTTTTATAGATTTCAGGAGTTCTAGAATTTCCATTGCAAGATTCCCATTTATGCCCAAAAACCCTAATATGGGACTAAATCGACCAACCTAGCGTATGATTCCTAGTGTGCATTAAATTCAACATTTCCAACATTTTAGGTCTTCATCCTAACTGCTACAGGTTTCTAGGTGCACCTCTATACTTTTCTAGTTTATTGTCCCAGTTTGCATTCATTTCTATGTCATTTATTTAAGCTTTGCATATCATTAGGTTTTGTCATTTACTGTTATTGCATGTTTCTAATATATCCAAGCCCTAGCTTGGTGTTGAACCCATCTTTAATCTTTAATCATACTCTAGGACATCCCTATTGTAGATCTCTTTCCCCTTTACATCCTTGGATTGATATCTCTAAGGTTTCCTTGAATGAGACTTGAAGGAAGTAGGTCTAGGTCCCTAAACACCTAGTTTGTGTTCCACCTCCCAAAAGGTGCAACACCTATTTTCTTCATTTCATTTTGGTGAACCTAGCCTTTAGAACACCTTATTTCTAATTTGGAGTGCATCATAGTCCTAGATCTAGCTTGCATTAACTTTGCATTAGGTTTTGCATTATTTAGTTTGCATCTAGGGTTTCAAAATCTTGGATTAGTGGAAGTGCATATAGGTTGCATTTTTTCCCCTTACATCACTGAATTTCATTTGAAAGTTGTAATTGCACTTATTCTAGACATCATACAAACTAGAAAACATAACATTCACACAATTTTTTTTTAAAACAGTGCAAAAATCCTAATCTAGTACTCATACACCCCTTTGGGTGATTTAGTCCCAATACAAGTTGTTTTTCTTGATTTCTAGGTATTTTGTGGTCACTACTATTCATTTTTTGAACCCTTGAAAATCCCTAATTGGGACTCATATGCCCCTTTGAGTGATTTAGTCCTAGATTAGGTATGAAACTACATTTTACAACATCAAAAACATTGTTTTTGTACTTCCTAGGCTTGCTAGTAACCTATAGTATTAGTTTGGAAAGTTTTAGGAACTTTTGTTTTATGTATCTAGGTCAAATCATCCATTTAGTGTAGTCTTTTTTAAAGCATTTCAAAAATAATTTTAGTATTAAATATTTTTAGATCTATAGGACATTTTTTTACATTTTAGAAGCATTACATAATTTAGATGCCTTACTTTTTCATGTTAGTGTGTTTATTTTCAAGCACATGGCTTGTATGATTCTATTTTCCTTACTCATGGGCATAATCTAGGGAAAAAAAAAAACCTTTGGCAAGAATGTGGGCTACCCTCCTAGCATCTACTAGATTTGTAAAAGTGTCATAACACGGGAGGATGCAAGTGTAGAAAATCATAACAATCATAATTGTTCAATACCTATCCTATTAGTGATGAAGGTATCTTGGTGAAAGGAGATACAATCATTGAGAGTCTTGATTTTACCTCTTCTCCTCCCCCTTAAGAATATATTAGGAAACAAGAAGATGAGATCATTGAAACATTTCTTAACATATCCCCTACTTATGAGAAGGCTTTAGTGAAAGAGGATACAATCATGCACAATCATGAAAAACACATTTTTGAAGAGGATATGTTGGTATTAAGCTATCTAATGATTGAGAGTTATAGCATTATTTTTCTCCTTCCTAATGTCCCTAATATTTGGAAAGGTCTATTTGAACAAGAGGATCCAATCATTGGTAAACATGAAAACCATAGTTGGCCTTCCCTTGATGCCTCCCCTATTTATGATGAAGTTACTTTACAAAATATAATCATGGAATGGGATGAACCTCTTGAAAGCTCCCATACTATGGTAGATAGTATGACATAAGAGAATGAGACCTTAGAGAAAAAGGATGAAATCATGAACAACCATAACAATCAAATTTGGTCCTCTCCTAATATCTCTCTTAGTTGTGAAAAAAATATTTTGGTCTTAGAGGATCAAACCAATGAAAGTTGTGAGAATTCTATTTGTCTCTCTTCCTTTGGGGAAACATTATTGAACAAGAGAATTCCATCATTGATAAGAAAGAAAATTCAAAAATTTATAACTCCCTTACTTGTGATGAAAAAACTCTCCTACTAGGGAAGATATCATGGTGGAAGAAAATGGTAACATTGGCACATAGATTTTAAACAATAGTGATGTGGCTTCCTTAGATGAAGATGATGAAGTGGCATTAGACTCCTCTTCACTAAGTGATCATAAAAATAAGGACAATACTTTTGTTGTTATGCACATTAGATATCCCTTGAAGAAATATCCCAAGCTTGAACTTATCATTTATCCACCCTCACAACAACCACAAGTTCAAAATAAACCCATCCCTATCTTAGAATAACCTAAAAGGAAACTTGATAATGATAATTTTTTTTAGCAAGGTTTCAACTTCCAATACCATTTCTCATATATATAATGAACTATATACAATCAAGGCTGACCCTGAACATGAAATTTGTTTGCATGTCAAGAAAGAGAAAGAAAAGCATATTGAAGAAGTCACAAAACTATTGGAAGATCATTGGAGAATAAAATATCATAACAAAAGAGTTTGAAAAGGGAAAAGAGAAAAGTTGGTAATGTCAATACAAAATTCAAAGGCATCCACTTCAACTACTTTAGAAGAAAAGGTAACATACTGTAGACATGTGACTAATCCTAACTGACACAGTGCATCTAATTCCACTCAAATTAATATCATTTCTCCTATTAATCAAATAAAGCAATTTATTCGATTAATTCACTAATGCTCATCATGTTTGATTAAATAAATCAATTTATTTCATCAAATACCTTAAAGTCCTCTCATCTGATTTGATAAATCAAATTAATCAAATCAAATGTCAAATTCCCTATTTCCTCCAAGTTAATTAATTCTGTATTAATTAACTCCTAATCCTAATTACCCATTCTCTAGCTTTGACTCAACCTTGGTCAAACCCAACCCATGGTCAACTAACCAGGTTGCACTATATGAAAATAGTTTCTTTTAATTAACTAATTACCTCATTTATGGACTCTCAAAAGCATATTCTAGGGAATATTCTTTCATTAAATCCCTCTATTTGAATTTCTTACCCAAACATTAACCCCTCTTACACCTCAACTACATTCATTTAATGCATCTTATAGTTGCATTAATCTCTCTTACACCCCTCTTACATCTCAACCACATGCATTAACTATGCACATTCTCCAAAATGTGCTTCACCTTCATCCATTAGCCATGTGACAAGTGTCACAATCTCATTGGCTCTCCTTTAGTCCCACATTTCTCCCATCTCTCCATTATTCAACCCTTCAACAATAAATAGAATCCACTTCTACTTGAAATCCATCCACAATCTTAGCATTCTCACTATAGGGACATTCATTATCACTCATCTTTGCATCTTTGCATCTTCATCACATTTTGTTCATCATTTTGGAAGCTTATCAAGGGGATGGGAAAGGGCATCCTTTCCACATCAAAGGAGAACCACTCCCACTATGGGATAGGGTTTGATCATGTTTTCATGTGCTTTAATTTAGTTTTTTTTGTTCTATTATCTTGTTTGCATAGGTAGCATGATTGAATATTTAATAAGAATGTTGGATTTTCTTGTTTTAAATTGACTAATAGTACTAATGGTGGTCATTGTTTGAAGCTTATGCAGATTTAGTGTTTACATTTGGCACCCACCATGGGGCATGAATGGTGCTCTTACATTTGTTTTATCATGATCTTGTTTCTATAATTCTAATAAAAATCAAACACAATTATTTATAAAAGCTTTGAAAATAATTTTAGATCACATCAAATTTAACATAGAAAGTGTTTTTCAGAAAAATATTTACCTGCTAAATGTTGTGATATTGGGATCTTTTCATGAGTTTTTTTATCGCCCCTATTTTGTTTTTTGTCTATGCCATTATTCTCATTCATAACTACCTACATTCAATTGGAAAATAAATAGGCATCACATATGAGGAAAAGATGAAAAAGAAAGAGAATAATAATAAAAAAAATGGTTTCCTCCATGAGTGAGATGATTTTGAGCTACAGTTAACTTTGCTAATAAAGGCAGTCCTAGCAACCTTCTCATATTTTGAAAAGCACGTCTCTCTATAGGTACATACTATATGTTTTTTTTCTTCTAATTTTAAGTAGAATTACATATTTAGAGGTATCTTAGCATCATTTTTTATTCCTTATAGTCATCACTAAGTTTAGTGTTAGGTATGTGCGGGATCATGATGGGCCAAAAAGTGGCAATATGATGGGTATGTGGCTGACGAATTTTTTTTTACCCAAAATTGATGAAACAAAAAGGGTTTTTAAAGGAGATTCTCAGCTTTCCACCAATATAAACTATTCTTTACTTTGAATTTAATAAATAATTATTAGTCATTTTCTATTTGAATTACGACTAAAGTCCTAAAATTTAACATAGAAAGTGTTTTTCAGAAAAATATTTCCCTGCTAAACGTTGTGATATTGGGATCTTTTCATGAGTTTTTTTATCGCCCCTATTTTTTTTTTTTGTCTATGCCATTATTCTCATTCATAACTACCTACATTCAATTGGAAAATAAATAGGCATCACATATGAGGAAAAGGTGAAAAATAAAGAGAATAATAAAAAAAAAAATGGTTTCCTCCATGAGTGAGATGATTTTGAGCTACAGTTAACTTTGCTAATAAAGGCAGTCATAGCAACCTTCTCATATTTTGAAAAGCACGTCTCTCTATAGGTACATACTATATGTTTTTTTTCTTCTAATTTTAAGTAGAATTACATATTTAGAGGCATCTTAGCATCATTTTTTCTTCCTTATAGTCATCACTAAGTTTAGTGTTAGGTATGTGCGGGATCATGATGGGCCAAAAAGTGGCAATATGATGGGTATGTCGCTGACGAATTTTTTTTTACCCAAAATTGATGAAACAAAAAGGGTTTTAAAGGAGATTCTCAGCTTTCCACCAATATAAACTATTCTTTACTTTGAATTTAATAAATAATTATTAGTCATTTTCTATTTGAATTACGACTAAAGTCCTAATTGATAGGCTAATTGAAAAAAATCTATAGCTTTCAAATGGTATCACATTTTTTGAATCTGAAACATGCATCACATTCTATGCTTTACATACTATAGGATTAAAAAAATAAAAATTGAATTTCATGAAGTTTTGACCAAGTTAAGGTGGTCAGACATACAACTTTTTATATTTTTTAGAAATTGTAATAAAAAAATTCATAATTAATTATTTACTTGGAAAAAAATTACAAAAAATATGCATAAAATCTAGACATGAGTCCTCTACTTATATCTAAAATATTATAAAAAATTATTATCATTTTTTTGTGGTTAGGGTGGTCAAACACACACCTACTTCATATTTTTTCCCTAAAATTTAAGTACTACTGCACTGAACTTTCAAATTTTCACCAAATAGATTTTTTTTAAAATAAACCTAGTAGTTTAGAAACTACATTCAATTTTCTACAGATGCTATTCTTACATATTTTTGAAATAATATAGATAACTTATTCAATTTTTCACGTCAAGTTTGCTAACTTTGATTTTTCTAAAAATTTTGCAACTTAAGGGCCTATTTTTTCCATGATGTTCCTGCACATACCCTGTTGCCTAAAGTCTATTCATGCATATATTTAGACTCTATTTTTATTTTATTTAGGCTTCATTCTTTTTTGAAGTAAAATATGTCTTCATTGAAGTTAATTCACAATTGACATTTTAAAGAAGTTTTTGATAAAGGGTAAAATGGGTTTTACAGGGACCCAAAACCACAGAGTTTACAAAAATAAGGAAAGGAAACAAAAGTCCAACAGAAAACACCAATTGCCAGAAAGGAAAAGGACAGAGTAAACAACAGCCAACCGTAACAGACCATAAAGGTCAAGCAAAAAAGGCCAGCAGAGCAGACAACAAAAAACCGGCCGCAACTAACACAGAGTCTTGAGGACAGACTCCATCTCCGCCTCCAAATTCTACATGTCATGGACTCCCTTTTTAAAAATTTGAATCATATTCAGAGTGGGGGGGCCTTTCTCTTCAGATTGGCTCTGGTTCTCTTTGATATGCCAGCATCCATTTCCTAGCTTTCATCATTGGTCTCCTCCAGGTCCACCACCAGAGACCCCTGTTGGGCTCTGTCTAACTTCTCAGTCAGCACATTAATTATAATGGCGTTGTTTCTGGCCATTCGGTTGTTTTGATCTACAAAAATTTTGATGGTGTTCCTCATATTCTAAACCTCAATTTCAATCTTTTTGTTATTATCAGCGTGGTACCGAGTTTCTTTGTTGAGACCTTGATCTCCACGATCCACATCTTTCTTTTCAGTCGCAACAATCTTGGCTCCCAGCTCTTCCAATTTGCTTTGAAGGGCCCAATTTTTTTAATCTTTAACTCATTTATTTCATTGAAATTCCATTCCAAAAATTTGAAATGGGAATCAACATTAGTTTTGGCTAAATTCAGAACATCCAAAGTGGTATCCCTCCCAGTATTTAAACATGTTTTTTCAAGGTCAGGAGTAACAAGGGAACAATCTCTAGCAGATATTTCCAACAACAAGTTAGCACTTGACTCAGTATTATTGGCACTAGATGCCTCAGATTCAGGGGAATCTTAGGAATACGAAACAAGGTTTTTAGCCCAAGGGTTCTTATCAACAGTTTTGGTCTTGAAGGAGGGGCTTCCCGGCTCAAACTCAGCATGAGCCTTATCAGAAAAAGGGATAGGGTGTTTTTTTCCAGAAAGGACAGCATGCGGGCTAAGGACAATTTTGGCTGGACTTAAATAGGGTAGATACTCTAAACAATTGGGCTCAGTGTTGTCTTCCTTAGAATCAAGAAGGGTTTCCAGATTAGCGGGGGCGGGAAAATTTTGATAATGCTCAACAATCAACCTAATCAGCCCAGTATGTAGGATAGGGAATCTTCTAGGGTTTTTCTTATGATCATCCAAGCTTTTCCTAAGAGAACAGAAAAGATAGTAGGGAGAAAAACCCTTACCTTGTAGTGGAAGTGATTCAAAAGAGCAAAGTGATAGCCATAGACCAGGCTGGTGAAGCACCCATCCACCGTAATGTACTCCATGATGACCTGTAGGACCTTTCTCCAAAGGGATTTTATGGTGTCAGCTTCAAAGTAGTTGTTAGCAATTTTCACAAGATTCATCCTTTCTTTTTCTTTTTTAGGAAATCAAATAACGACATCATCAGAAAAAACCCTATCCCTAAAGAACTTCTTTCCATCAATAGACAAGCTCATCACTTCGGAAATCAAATTTTCATTGAGCTCCACTTTCCAACCAAATAGGGTAAGGTTTCCATTATTCCAGTTTTTCTCAAAAAGGTTTGTAGCCGCCTGATTGGAACCATGGAGCTTCTCTAGGAAAGGAAGTAACCTGATGCTTTTTACTTTATTCCAAACCTTAACATTTTTGGTGTTCATCTCATAGCTGTCTAGCTTGATTCTTTTCCTTTCTCCACCCATCTTGGCCAACACAATGGGGCAGACACAGATGAAATCTTTACTAGAACTGGCCTCACCAAATCTGAGAGCCCACAAAGCATGCGACGTTTCCTTGCAGACTAAGCCTCTGAGCTCAGTCCCATACAATCTAATGATTGTGATGTGAAAGATCCAACCTGTCCTCATTAAAGGGATGACACGCCTCTTGTCCATGTGATTTATCATAATTCAATAAAGCGCAGACATTTGAACTTAGATCACTAACATTAAGCTAGGTGCACGAATCATTACTCCTAACTCCTTCATTAGCAAAAAATATTCAACAGCATTAGCTTCTCTATAAGCATGTGATATTTTAACTTTATCAAACTTAGCCAAGGTCAAGATGGCGTCATCAATCCAATATTTTATTGTCCACGAGGGGGGAGAATTTCCACGAAGGCAGTCAATTATATTTTTGGAGTCACCTTCCAACCAAAGATTCTTAAAGTTGAGACTTTGGGCTAAATTTATAATGTGATAAGCACCAGCAGCCTCCACCAAATGATTGGTTTGGGAACCAAGGGGAGAGGCCATTGCTCCAAGGAAATTACCAAAGGAATTCCTTGTGACTCCACCACAACTCGCCGCCCCAGGATTATCTTTAGTCTCACCATCAAAGTTAGCTTTGACCCATCCATTAGGCGGAAAAGACCAACGAACAACCTCTTTGTCCTTTTTAGCTTTCTTAGGAGCGCAGGGCAATTCAAGGCTAATATTCCAATCCTTAG
>VDFB02260903.1:0-36065 GCA_007258455.2 Sequoia sempervirens | reverse complement strand
TTGAAAACATCCCTCAAATGTTATGAGGTGAATATCATTGTAAATGTAATTGTAATTATTATTTGAACTACCTCATCAGATGGATGAGTATTGTATATGTGGTTAAATGCAATGTATGGAAAAACATGTATGTACTTGATGTTATTATGAATGGAATTCAAATGAAATTTTTATGTTAAGCAAAGTTTATATTTATGTTAATGTTATTAATATGTGCAATGTGAAATACTTTATTCACTTATGGAAAACTCAAAGTAGTGAATCGTTTAGTAACTTAACGAATGTATGCAATTAATTAACTTAATATTAATACTTTAAAAAAAAATTATTACACCATTATACACTATTGCAACATTCTTAGGTTATTAAAATGGGGCATTACATTTAGACATCATAGTTAGGCATATTGCATCCATAATTACATTAACTTTTAGTGTAGAAATTAGCATTTTGGGTCCATTTCTCTCCTTTTACGTGAAACACCCTAGAAGAGTTAGAGAACACTTGGACCCCAAAAAAAATTTTCCACATAATTTAACTTAATGTAATTCATTCATGTTCTTGATGAGAAATGTACTATGTAATGACATTGTGGCCTTAGACGCCAAGTAAAACTTTATATATTGTAATTTGACTTTTGAAGTGAATATATAAGAATATTTGACCCATTTAAATGGACATGTGTAGCTATGATTGAATTTAGCCACTAGTTATGTATTTTTAATGATGAGTATATTCATGTTTCATTTACAATAATATTAATCAAGTAATAATTTAGGAATGGGTTATTACATTCCTGGTGTACCATAGAAAAAAGTATTTCTTGCTTGATTTCAGAATAATTAATGATAAATTGCACTTAATGATACCTTGATCTAGTCTTGTGTAGTGTTTTTCACATCCACACTAGGTCTTGGACCCTTGCAAACTAAATAAAATGCATTTAACAATTTCTTGTATACATGTTGTAAAGTGTTGTAAATGACTTTCACACTTTTCTAGACTTTTATTAAGTATTTAAGTCTCATCGACCCATTTTCCCCTTTATTTAATATTGTAATAAATATTAAATTGTATTTTCACATCAATCTACAAGGCTTGTAAATTAAACTTGACTTTAATCTAGTATTGTAATGTGTTTTACACATTCACATTGGATGTTGTGCCTTTCTAGACTATATTGACACTATTTTAATGATGTAAAGTGTATTTAGTCATACTTTCACATTGAATTTTTTGTCCCAAGCCCTAATTGACCTTTACATCATCATTAATAGGTACCTATGACCCCATATTGTGCATCTCGAGGCATAATTTGATCAAATAGCCGATGAAATCAACATAAGAACCAAAATTCTTCATTCCCCAACATTCCAACTGTTAGGACACCTCTAGGACTAATTTTCCATTTTGGGAGAATGAGTCCCTGTTAGGTAGGACTAATTTTTCCAAGGGGGTGAATCAATCCCATTAGGGTCATTTTTGAGTTTTGAGCAAGAAATTATAGAATTTAAGTTTATTATTCTTTCATGTCAGCCTTAGGGATCCAATTGATGGGAAAATAAGGTGAATTTCCTATAAATACAAGCTTCTAAACCCTAATTGAAAATCTCTTAACTCATTCACAATTCATTCATCATTTTCCTTCTACTTCAAGTCAAGCAAGTTAGGGTTTTTACATTCTAAGTCATCAAAATAGCTTCCAAAGACATTCAAGGGATGAATCTTCATCTTTTGCTACAGAAAATCAAGATCAATCATCATGGAAAGGTATTAATCCCTTCATTTCATGTTCATTCTTCATATTATTTCTCTATTTGGTTTAATTACCTAAAAGGGGTTTGACCAACGCAAACCCCCATGACCTAACATTTAACATTTCTCCTTCTTTTCTTGCATGTTTACAAATTTAGAAATATTGGAGGCTTGGAAATAATTGAAGATCAAGTTGTAAAGTTCTTTAAGACATTTTCTTATTGAACAAGTCAAAATATCAACAAAAAGTCACTTTCAAGTTCAAAAATTAGACTTTCAAAGGTGGACACCTATCAGGAATCGAAGTGCAGACCAAAAACTTCAGTTTCCACTTTTAGATTTTTAGAAATTAAAAAGTGGATTAATTCACCATGGATGGTGAATGAGTCCCACTGCTAGTCGTGAAATAGGTTTTCTACAATTTTGGATACCCATTTGTCCGAAACGGGCTCTAGAACAGTTTCCCATATATGGGACTAATTCGCCCAGAAATGTGGATGAGTCCCTTTAGGCTAAATTTCTAGCATCATTAGCATTCTAGAATTCATTTCTAGTCTCCATCAAGATCTCAAGTGCAAACTTTCAGTTTCATCCATTTATGTTGCAATTTGCATTTATTTGTAGGTGTTATTACATATCACATTGTGTTTTCAAACAATCTATAGTTCCTTAGTTTCCATTCATTAATCAATATATTTTATTATTTTTTTGCATTTAGTACATTTAATTTTGACATATTTCTATCATACTTGCATTAGTTTGAGTGAACCACCTAGGTTTTTGGCCTATCTCTCTCCTTTTAGGTGAAAAACCTTAAGAGTGCAAGAGAAGTACATAACACCCAAAAAAATCTATGGTTCATTTTGGTGAACCTGCCACTAGGGTTTGCATGGTTTAATTTGCATGCTAGGTTTCAAATTTGCATTCATGAAAAGTGCATTTAGGTTGCATTTTTGGCATCTAAATTCATTAAAATTTTCTAAAATTTTGCATTTTCATCTTAGGTCTGCATCTTACTGCCCAACAAACATAAAAAATGCTCAAAAATTTCTATAAAATCTAAAAAAAATCCCCACTAGGACTCCTTCACCACCTTGGGCGAATCAGTCCCTTTTCACCCCTTAAACTGTCCTTTACAAAACTGAAAACCCTATTTTAAAGCTTTTGTTTGGTGCCATTACCTAACTATATCAGTTGGTTGAGTTTCTGTAACATGAATTTCATTGGACCTAGCCTAAATTAGCTCATTTCATGCATGGTTGAAATTTCAAGTTTGCATTCTTATATTGTTACATAGCATAATCAGTTACTAGTCATCTTTAAAATCTAAAAAAACTTGCATTCCTCTTTTGCATGATTGCTTTACCATTGTTACATTTCAAGTTTGTAAAATAATCATTACATCGTGTTTTCTTTACACAAATCTATCATTATCATATTTCATGTTTTATGTTTAGATCTTATTGTGTGTTGTAAGAGAGTTTTGTTAAATGCATATGAATATGAGGTCCTTTCCCCTCTCTTTTTGTTCATCATTGATCCCTCTCCTAGTTTCCCTTATGTGGATGAGGTTAGTCTAGTGAAAGAAACCATGGATAATCATAACAATCACATTTTTTCTTCTCCTATTATCTCTCACACTTGTGCCATAGATATTATAGTACTAAAAGAACCCCATTGATGATAGTTTTGATAATCTGAGTTGTTTCTCTCCTCTTACCTCTCCTATTAGATATAACATTACTAAAAAAGAGGACATAACAATAAGTAATCATGACGATCACACAACACACCAAGAAGATGAAATCATAGACACATTTCTAGACATTACCTTACCTAGTCTCCATAATCATGACAATCAAACTTTCTCTTCTTCTAATATCCCTCCTCCATACAAGGAGGATAGGTTGGTGTTAGAAGTTATACCTATTAAACTTCATGAGAATATTATCCCTTCCTTACCTAATGTTCCTATCCTATGGGAAGATATATTTGGAAAACATGAAAACCATAGCGGTCCTTCTCTTGATGTCTCCCCTATTTGTGATGAAGCCACTTTACAAATTCCAAGCTCTCCTTTTAGAGTAACTCATATGAAATAAGAAAATGAGACCTTAGAAACAACTGATAATCAAGTAGAGTCTTCTTCTAATCTCCCCACTCTAAATAATAAAAAAAACTCCACCATTCATAACTCCCTTACTTGTGATGAAGTCCTTTTAGAAGAACCAACCCTCAAATGTCACGAACATGTGGTTTGTGGTTCTCCTAAAAACACTCCTTCTAGGGAGGATATCATGATACAAGACAAGGCTAACATTGATAATAATAATATTATGCCCTTACATGACAATGAAAAGCCCATGTTAGACTCTCATTCACCAAGGGATGTTAATATTATTCAACCTCAACTCATCATTTACCCCCCTTTCACACAAACAAAAAACTCAAAACCAACTTGAACTCATCCTCTACCCACTGTCACATAAATCTCCACCTCCACCTAAACCTGAGTTTACTCTTTACCCACCTTAGAATAATGTGTCCCAACAACCAATTCATAATACCATTTCCCATATGTACAACACTAGAAATAATCAACAACCACAACAGCCCACCCCAACACCCTTACCTTTGACAAATTTCATTTTGCCTAGAGATCCTCAATTAAATTCACACATTAAGGAGTACAATCTTGTTTAATAACTAAAGAATAATCCTGCTAAGATATCCTTATGTGATCTTATTCAAGCATCCCCTCACTATAACAACATGATCTAAGCATCCTTGCAACAAGTTCCTATCCCTTATAATGTACAACCAATAGACATAGAAGCCATGACCCATGGAATAAATGTTGATAGTGTTTTCCACCAAAGTGAACACCCCTTTGGAAGTGAAAAAAAAACAACAAATATTTCATGATCATTGCTCAATACAATCAGATATGGATAAAATGAACCCTTGTTGACAATGGCTTAGCCCTTAATGTGTGTAGCATAAACCTCTTGGATAGGCTTTGTGTGGATCACTAAAAAATTTAACCTAATTCTTTATCTATTAAGGGCTTTGACAATGTAGAAAAGACACCACTTGGTGTGATCACTTTACCTATTACAGTTGGAGAAGTCACATTAAACACACCGATCCAGGTTATGCCTCATGATCTTTCATATAACCTTCTTCTAGGCAGGTTGTGGATTCATGCAATAAATGGTGTGCCTTCCACTCTTCATAAACAAATTAAATACATCTACAACAACAAAGTGTGCACACTCGACACTGATCATGAGCCTTATAGTGTCTTCCAACTTGAGAAAAACAAAGAGAGCCCCTTGTACATATTAACACCAACCACACAAGTGGAACTCACAACAAAAAGGAAAACAAAATATTGAACAAGTCACCAAGCTATTAGAAGATGATTGGGGTTCCTTGGATTTTGAACATGAATTCACAAAAAATACAAAATCATCAACAAAGATTCAAATAAGGGAAAAGAAATAACAATAATGTCAACACAAACTTCAGATGACCTTGCGAAAGCATCCACCTTAATCACTTCATACAAAGAAGAAAATTACACAACAAACTTTGGTAAACTAAATCGCAAACAACTGGACCCAATCCAAAAGCAATGAAAAAGCTTTATGGATGAGGTTATGAACTTATGAAACAACTTGGATATAGTGGAAAGGGATGTGGTGTTCACGAACAAGGTATCTACAACCCTATCAATCCTATCCAACATCAAACAACTCATGGTCTTGGTTATTGTCCTTTGATAGAAATAACCAATCCTTCACTCACCATCAACACTCTCACACAACATTCTTCTAAGCCAACTTTAATTGTAAAACATCCTGAACCGATAGACACTAGTGGTCTTGATTGTTCTCCTTTACAAGCCATTAAACAAATAAATACACCTTCGCTTAATGTTAATGTCATCTCACAAAACACTATTGAATTGAATTTGTTAGCTTTTGCACCCTCTTGTAAAGGAGAGAACAAAATCTCACAATCTATAGAGTATTGTGTAGATATGACATCTAATACTAAGAAAGATGTATCTTTGAAGCAAACCATCAAAATATCTTCTCCTATTGACCAAGAAGGTATTTTGTCAAGACTCCTCCAAGATTACTTGATCTCTCTCCCTCCAAGAACTAAAAAGAAATTTTATTACAAAAATTCATTCTATGCCTATCATAGAGTTCATGACCTCTCCACTAATGAATGTAATGCTTTGAGTAGTAAAATCCAAAATTTTAAGGAGTTTAGTGTTCTTCCTTATGTGGGGGGAACCTAATTCCTCTAATTGATATTGTTTCCCCTCTACCTTGCATCTTATCAACCATTTTGGCTCACCCTTGTCCTACACTAAGTGGGGGAAAGGGGTTATGTAGCCTTGATCTCATATGCCACTTGTAGTTGCCTCCTTTGGCTAGTCATTAACCTTTCATGAACATATAAGAGCAAGCTTCAGACATGGAAAATCTTCCTTAAGTTGGCTTGCATGTGACATACTCCCCTTTCATGACGTAGCTTCTTGAAAAAATATGACTTGGCATAGAGCTTTCCGAGTAAGTTCTCATGTCCTCTTCTTCTACATTAAAGTAATTTATCATAGTATTGGTGTTCACAACTGCTTTAAAGTGGGGGCATACATCACCACTCACATTTCATCATGCAATTTCTTTCTTCTTGTGATGCATCCTCTTCTTGGTGGAGTCATTAGGCTTGATTCCCTCCAAGAGCATGATTCTTCTTTTGACACATCCTCTATTGGAAATGTTAAGCACAATTTCCCCTAAGATGAGACCTTGCACATTCCTTATTCCATTTACAATTTCTATGAGTGTCAAGGATATGAAGTTTTGCTTACCTCATAGAGCTCGAAATTCATTTTCCTGTGTGGCACCTTATTAAAGTTATCAAGAGGTATAAATTTGATATGGTTGAGTAGGAAAGCCCATTCTGAGGCATGACTTTTCCCCATAGCCACCTTATGGATTCCTCACCCTACAAGCAACCAAAAGTTCTGTGGCCCTAGAGTGAGTATACTTAGGACTTCTCACCTAACAGACAACCAAGAGTTTTGTCACCTCAAAGTGAGTATACATTTTTGGACAAACAACCTAGATCTGAACCACAACATGTTGGAAAAATGGTCGAAGCTTGATCCACCTTTTCTTCTTTCTCTTCTTCCTAATTCTTTCCATTGCATGATCATGTATCTTATTTCACTACATGTCACTCACCTTGTGTGTGTCCTTTTGTACTCATGTCAACTTGACATAGGATCTTGGATCATGGGGGCTTGACTTCTTTCTCGATCTTTGTTATCCTAGACCATCTGCATTGGTACAATTGGACCCCTCTTCCATGTCTACTTTAGCGTGAGTTTGAACCAAGTCCATCCTGTCACTAAAGAGGGGGCTAAATGTACCATAGAAAAAAATATTTCTTGCTTGATTTGGGAATAATTAATGACAAATTGGACTTAATGATGTCTTGATATAGTGTTGTGAAGTGTTTTTCACAACCACACTAGGTTTTGGACCCTTGAAAACTAAATAAAATGCATTTAAAAATGTCTTGTAAAAGTGTTGTAAATGACTTTCACACTTTTCTAGACTTTTATTAAGTATTTAAGTCTCATAGACCCATTTTCCCCTTTATTTAATATTGTAAAATATATTAAATTGTATTTTCACATCAATCTAGAAGGATTGTAAATTAAACTTCACTTTAATCTACTGTTGTAATGTGTTTTACACATTCACATTGGATGTTGTGCCTTTCTGTCATGCCCAAAATTTAATGTGGAACTAACACAATTATCTCCATTTTAGTTTTTTAAACATAGGCTTGCACCCCTATGCGCTCTCGACAACCCACCCTAGCACAGCACAACTACCAAGGCCTTACACTATTAGATATGATTACCATGATTATTGCACCACACATAGATTAAGTAGTTACTGGTTCATGTTGATCGACTCTGTAACTAAGTTTTATAAATTCTTGACTTGCATCCTCCCCAAGAGCTTGATGAGATAGTGTTAACAATAATGTTACCACCACAATTATTATTTAACTTGAACATTAGTGTTCCCTTTTTCTAAGACCTGTCATAATATCTTAACTTGCTCAATTTAATTTAATTGAAAATAAGTTGACTCCAATTTATCTATTTTCATACTAGCGTGTATTAGAGCTTTGGTAACACTCATACCCAAAACATAGCTTAAATTTTCCATTGAGATACCTTAATGAAATTACTGAGTCGATTTGATTTAGTCTCTCAAATATTAAAAAGCTTCATGTTAGGCCCAAAAATTTTCACTAAAAAAAAACTTAATAACAATATTAACATGAAATCTCCCAACTGTTATATTAATATTGTTCCTTCTATTTAACCAACATAGTAGTATCATTTTCAAGCCCCAATTTTACAATAATAATGTTAATACTATTTAATCAAATACCAATATTTCATTCGACAATAATTTAATTGTTATAATTACCATTTTTACTAATATCATTAATATTAATATTATAAATATAATATATTTATCTTCTTGACAAACTAAATTTAAATGCAACATTGTAATACCACTTTCATTAATGCCACATTCACATTATTAATTTTATCTATTTAATATCTACATTTATATTAATACTATCGTTAAGATTAATATAACTAATGATTATAACATCCAGTTCACTTTTATTACCTCATGCAACTAATCATATTAATTAAAAATCTAACATTAATAATAATAACCCAAATTTATACTGTGCTATATTAATATTATAATATGTTAGCAACATACCATACAATTTTTTTTTCATGTAAAATTTTATTAAGAAAAGCATATCTTTAAACTCAATTTAATATTAACTATTTTTATATATGTATCTTTTTTTTATCATTTCAATATATAATTATAAAAGAATAACTATTAACAAATCACTAAATATATAATTTAATTCCATATAAACTTTTTAAGTAAAGAAATAAATCCCATAAGTCTCTCTTTTATTTTTTGAACTAGACTATGATATAAGATATTTTAAAATATAATATATTTCCCCACTAAGGGGTGAAAATTATACCTTTTTCTTTTAAATGTTCAAAGCACATTTATATAAGCTTATATTTAAAGTTCCTTTATGAGGAAATGTGGAGTCTTAAGAAAGAATTCTCTTTCCCTCTCCATACATACATAAAGCAATTTTTTTTTATGACGAGAGGGCAAGAAATTTTCACAAAAGGAAAGGAGTTGCCAAAAAGTTGACCAAGTTAAAAAAAAAAAAATGTAAAGTCTCTCTCTAAATGAAGCTAAAGGCCTCTACAAGAACAATGTGTTTTGATCACTCCATGCTCAGTAAGTGGATGGGACGTGGGTCTGACAACATAGAAAGAAATATAAATAGCTACAGCATAGAGTGAGTAGTGCATAAAGAGGGTGCTCAGCCAAAAATAAATTCAGCACCGTAACTCTGCAAGCATCCTCACCAATTGCCAGTCCTTAGCAATAAAATTAATTGCTTGTGAATACACTAATTCCACTCAACTGAATAGTACGACCTCCACCCTACATTGCCAATTACCTAACGATTTTAACTAGCCACCCACATTTTCATTAACGGAGACCAATTTTGAGGAGTTTGGGAACCTATGCGGCTGGGAGCAGTACATAGTAAACTCTCTTCTTTGTGGCTTCATTCAAAATGATGTCCCTACCCAACACAAGCATTCATTTCTTTCTTAACGATGGATGAGGCGCCTTACTCGCTAACCAGCTTCAGATTTTTAATTTCGCGGTAAGATTATTACTGGATACTTGAATCGATTTCAAATCGATTTCTTCATTAACTCATAATTTATTTTACTTTCCTTGCAGAATTTCAATCTCCTTGATTATTTGACTGCATAGTTACACATATATTTACATTTGACTTCACCTACTGCTACACCAACTAGCATGCCCTTGGGTGACAGGTTTCTAACCTTAACTAGTTGCATACGCAACTATGCTTACATTTCCAAGCAAAGCTCTCTCACACACATTTAGTCAAATGCCTATCCAATACAGGCATATATGATTGGTTGCGAATTTAATTGTTGTGTGGGTATAAGATATCCTCAGTCGACCACTTGTGCGAAAAACTCAGATTTATAGAAAATAACAAAATTATGTTTAGATCCCTTGTTCTACAAAATCGATGGTGCCATCCTATGCTTAATATTAAAAAAACACTATCTATATTAAACTTAATAACTTGACCATAGCTCAGACCGGGTCGCCCCGTACGAATTACCCAGAAGATGACGTAGAGTAGGCGGACTATTACATAGGCCACGTTAAGGCAGCAAGCATACTTTTGTAATTCCTTTCAAACTTAATGTATCCCACTTAAAGAATCCCTCCTGCGTGGCTACCCTTAAAGGTCTTTGGAACTCCATCCCAAAACCTAATGAGGGGGATCTTGGATACATTGGTGGTGTGCTGCTATAAATAAATGTACCAGTTTCTTGCACTCATTTGGCAATCAAATGGCTCGGCAATGCAAACGAAGAGAAATATCTCTCCAAGGAAAACTTGTTCATGATAGAAAATTGCTTAATGTTGATCCTAACAATATCGGAATTCAAGCCTCCATTGTTGTAACTGAGGCTGAGCTACGTAAGATTGATAATTATAAAGGGAAAGGGGCTAAAATCAGATCCAGATTACATTTTTTTAATTACCTCAACTATAAACATAAAAGAAAAAGAATTGGTGCTATAAGAGATGAATTCAATATCTTGCAATCTAGTCCTGCTGAAATTTGCAATGTTTTCACTAGATTTTATTAGAACCTCTTCAAACATGACCAATGGGAGGATATCCAACAAGTTCTTGAGAATATTGTCAAAGACCATATTCCTAACAAAATTGACCCAGGTTACAGCCAGTATCTTGATAGAACCTTATCGTTGGAAGAATTGGGAAATGCCCTTTTCTCTATGGCCCCTTATAAAAGTCTGGGCAGCGATGGGCTTCCTATGGAATTCTATCAGGTGATGTGGCCACACATCAAGGAAGACTTTTATTGTTTTTACTTGGAGGCCCTTAAGAAAGGATCCTTAGGTCCAAATATTAATGGTGGCATTATTAAGCTTCTTCCTAAAGGAAAAATGGAAGACTCGGACTCTAGTTGGCATTTTATCGCTTTACTTAACACTTATAAAATCATTGCTAAAGCTTTGGCTATTTGAATAAAACCATTGGTGCAACATATTGTTCGAATTGAGCAAATAGGTTTTATTTCCAGTAGATATATTCTTGACAATCTCATCTTAGCATGGGAAATGTGTGAATGGGCACAAGAAACATGCCAAAATGCTATTTTAATCAAACTTGATTTTGATAAGGCTCATGACAGAATTCGTTGGAGTTTTATTCTTAAAATGCTTCAATGGTTGGGCTTCGGTCCTAAAATTCATACTCATATTCAAATGTTGTTCCAGGATGCTAATTCTTGAATCATCATCAATAATATGATGTCTGATCCATTTGTTTTACAACGATCCATTCGCCAAGGATGCCCTTTAGCTCCTTATGTCTACGCTCTCACAGCTAATGCTTTAAGTTATCTTCTTCAAAGTGTTGTTAGTCATCAACTCATAGCAGGAGTTTCCATTCCTCACAATGATGTTATTAGTTCTAATTATGTTGATGATAGCTTACTTTTTTTGTGAAATATTGAAAAGGATATCACTAATTTGATGGAAATTTTGGAGCTTTACTATGAAATTTCAGGCTCTAAATTGGCTCATAATAAAACAAAAATTTTAATGGTTCAAGAGGGGACTATTCCCCAATGGATTCCCAAAGACTGGAAACAAATCAAACATAGAGAAATTATGAGGTATCTTGGAATTCCTTTCGGTATTGGGGTTTCTCTATGTGATATGTGGAATTGGTTTCTTAATAGACACAAGCAAAAAATCTTTAACTGGGGGCATAGATTCCTTTCCTTGGCTGGTAAAATTTAGGTTGTTAACAATATTTTCCTTGCTATGCATGTATATTACTCTTCATGTTGGATGCCCTCTAAAAAAAGGTATGGCGACTTAGTCAAGATTATTCGCAAATTTCTATGGTCCAAGTGGGATGGTAGCCCTGGTTATATGTCCACATCATGGTCTCATTGTATCTAGCCGAAACATAAAGGAGGTTTGGGTCTCATAGATCCACAAACTCAAGGTATTTGTTTGGCTACCAAATGGATTATTAGAGTTGTCAAAGGGGATGAACCATGGAAGATTCTCATTTGATATTGAATTTCTCATGCTTCAATTAAAGGAAAATGGAAATAAGCAGGTTGGTTAGACAAAATTATTCATGCTTCTTTTTTCTCCATCAAGACTTCCCTCCCCCTTCAATCCATCTAGAAGGCTTGGAAATCTGTTTGTCATTTTTTAAAATGGAGGGGAGAAGATTCCCTTCAACTTGGTTTCAGCTTTTTCACTTCATCTATTTGGTGGAACAAACATATCCTCTATCATGGTCAACCTCTTCCTTTAAGTTTCCCAAAGCATTCATATCCTTTGTTCAAAAAATGGGTTCATAATGTTGGTGATTTATGGGACTTCCAGTCATTGTGTTGGTCTCCATGGAATGTGGTTAAAAATCAATTCTCTCTTAGCAACAAACATAAGAATTTCTTGATCTTTGTGTAGTCTTTGGTGCCATTGGAGCTCTCTATGAAACTTTGTACTCCAATCCATTGCAGTTTTTTTAAAGATTGGTCATGGTTATCTTCATATCCTTTTTTGTTGTTCCCTTTAAAAAGGATATATTTGCAATTGTTTCATGAGCTTGTCTTGAAGCCACGTTTGAATTCTAAATGGAAGTGCAGGTTCAGTGAAAGATTTTGGTTAAAACTGTCTGCTCAAATTTGGAGATCTAAAATTAATTCAGAAGCTCAACTAATTTCCTGGAAGATACTACACTTTAAACTGACCATTGGGGACAAGTTAAAGTGTATTATGATCAATCCAACTAACTATCCTTTTTGTCACAAACATGAAAATATGAAACATATTTTTTGGAACTGCCAAGTGGCTAAAAAGCTTTGGAATGTTGTGTTTAATGTTTTTTCAGCTATTTTTACTCACAAGTTAAGCTAGAAAGAAGCTCGTCTTGGAGCTGGTCTTTATGATAATAGAATTGTTGATGGTGTGAGACATATTATTCTGTTGCATATATGGAGAAATAGATGCAAAGTTGTTTTTACTATCAATAATGATCATTAGGAAGTGTTTTTACGACTTTACTTTGATATAATTTTTTGTCTTGCTGCCATGTTTCCTATGCTTCAGAATGAGGTTTTGAAGAAGCCCAATTTGAGTTTTCAGATTCATCAAATCAAGTTGCAAGTTGATCAGATGTTGAGCAAAAAGGATATTCTTATCGGGCAAGGTTTAAGGACTTTTTTTTAGGCTGTATAGTGCTACTATTTTTTTATGTATCTTTCAGCCTTTAGTGAACATCTTATGTTGTTGCTATGTTCTTTGGGTTTCAACTAGAGTTGTTGTTGAGCAAGAGATAGTGTTGCTTTGTATCTTTTCAACCTATAGTGTCTTCATTTGTTGCTGCTCTGTTCTTCAGGCTTGAATTGGAGCTATTTTTGTGGGTACAACTCATTGTATTAGAATTTGTATAATTTCTCTATGTAGTTTGTTTAGCTGCTCTTTGTAATTTTTTATTGCATTTCCTCAATAAAAAAAAAATTCCTCTCTACCCTTGTCATGTCCAACCGGGATGGCAGTCTACATAATTACTTACTGACATACTGACGATAGTCATGGCTTCTAATAAATTTTTTCCTAACCTCGTAACTACTGGGTCAAATGCCAAACTTTAACACCTACCATTGATCTGCTCTGACAATTATCATATGATTGTGAACAACTATTTTTATTTTTCCCTTCTTCAAAGAAACAACTCCTCTGAAAATATGATTATTCATAGCTAACTACATTAACAATGCCTAGTAGTAGCATTTGAGAAATTCTTTCCTGCAACTATTGTGCAACCATTCTCTAGAAGTGGCTTATTTTTATTTTAGCTCATTGTTTCCTAAATCTCATTTTTATTTTATTCTATTTATTCTATTTAATTTTTCTTATTCTTTCAAGGCACCAGCTTGAAATGAATGTTTTTCTTTAAAGACTAGAATTTGAGCCTAGCACCATAGACCACTTGGTCATCTGCTACTTTTCGTGCACACTCACTCTTTTTATCTATCACATTAACCATGAGTTTCAGATGTTGATCTGAGCATAATATTGATGGTAACCCTTTAATAGTCTAAATCTAGTGGATGTGCTCATTTTCATGTAGAAAGAGGAGCCACTGGAAGATACCTATGTTTATGTATTATTTATTGCACAAGAGTTTTCTTCAAACTCTAAAAAATTTCCTTGTAAATGTATCAGTTGAAGTATTATTTTATTTTTGTGAATAGTAAAAACAAAACAGAGATATTATTTTCTTTTCTCCTTCTGCCTTGCAAAGGGCACTCCTATTAATGATAGTTGTGAAATACGTATTATAAAGTCTCAAGATATATGTCTATTTTTTTTTTTTAAGATGAATTAGACATACTGTTATTCCCGTTATAGTGCATCCCCAGGATTTTTCCATTGTATCAAAGATATGTATTTTAAATTCCTTTAGTGTAAGTTCTTATTGCCAAGCACTTAGACCTGCATTATGGAGATTGAAAAATAACCCCTGTCTACTCCCTCAACTTAATATGCTTTGGGGGGAGTTAAGGAATCAAGGAATTGTCTAAAATTGGCATTAGTGTAATGGTATATCTATATATTTTAGAGGACCTTCTCTTCAAGCATGAAGTACGTTTATAATCTTATTTGGTATTTTTTTTCAAAAGGAAGGAGACAATTGATTTCAAATGTATGATTTTTTGGTTCTTAATTAGACTTGAAGAAAAATGGATGAGTCCAATTCAAGTAAGTTTAAGAAGAATTTCAATTCTCAGGTTTCTAATACAAATTCCCTTCCACTTCATGATTACATAAATAAATAAAGCTTGTAAGAACTGAATGAAATTTCACTCTCAAGTAATAAATTTCCTCTAGTTTCTCCCTTTTATTTTCATTGGCATAATATGAATTTTATCCTTCAGACCCACAATGACACACATAAGTATCATAATTGGAAAGAAAATAAGGTTTATTTTTATTCATTTATTGTTATTACACAAAGTATGAAACTCATCTTGTAACTTGCAATATTACAAATTAGATGGAGAAAAACAAATATGATTCTCACGCCAAATATCAAGGTCTTGCTCTCCACCCTACTGTAATGGCATCATGGAGCCTCGTGGGATCTAGCCATACCCCCGAGCAAGGAATTCTTAAGCTCCATTATGATCAATGGAGTCTTTTCTCATCTTTAGAAGGATAAAACTAACACAACACTAAATTTCATACATCTAGGTTCTCCACTTCTATTTTCAACCATAATCTTTAATACTATGCCACCTTCTCACAACTAATAAACAAGGGTGAATGGAAATAAGAACTTCTCTCTTTATTAGGTAAGGATTTTGAACTCTTTTATCCATATTTCCTCTCCAAGCCAACTAGTTTGAGCACCAACTTCTAAGAAGCATATCTCCTCTCCTCCCACATCTTCTCTCCAATCTCAAGTAGAATTCTCCAAAAGGAGAAGTGGATAACACTCCACTCATTCTTCCTCTCCAAAATATATAGGGGTTTCAACTTGCAATATTTGGGTGGGGAGGTGTGAAGTGTACCTACTTTCTTCAATGAGAGTCCTTTCCCCATTAATGAAAACATGCATTTGGACAACCACTCAAAATTCGTCACTCTCCATTATGAGAGATTTTCAAGGTCAAATAATGTTGTAGGGGCTCTATTGCATGCCCATTTGACCCCTATCGCTATGGTATAGACCCTAGGGGGTTTATTTTTGCACCCTAACCCACAAATTTGACCAAAAACTCTCATTAAAAGCCCACTCAAGGTCCCATCCGAGTTTTAAAATTAGCTAGGGGTTCCCAAGACATAATCCCCACTTACACCTCACATTAATCCCAAATAAATGCCCTTACAACCTTAGTCTTCCAATACATTAACTCTACTTGTTTCTAGGCCTCCATATGGGGTCAAATTTGTATCCTCGAGAAGAAGTATTTTGATTTTCTCTCAATGGTCCTTCCTTCTCATGCTAACACCATTACTTTCTTGCACATTACCAAAACAATCATAAGTAACAATTTTATAGCACATTAATCTATTATTTGAATAGTCTAAACTTTAACTATATAATAATCCATTTAAAGTTTTAATTTGTATCCCATAGTATACGAGTGCATTCCACCTTGATATTAGTGACAATAAAATATAATTTCAAAAGGAAATGTAAGATTCTTGCCACAAGATCACCTTATTTATCATCCACAATACATCTAATCATCAATTCAAGAAACCCATATAACATTTTAGGTTTGGCATTAATCACATGTGAAGTGAGGTCTTACAATCTCAAATCATATAATTTATACATAGTAGCATACATAATCATGGTGGTCTAAAACCACATAATACCAACATACTAACTTTATCCTAAATAAAAAGTATAGTCCCACAAAATCTAGGACTTGCTAAATAACCAATCCATAATTTTTTTCCATCGAATATTCCATATGTATGTTACCTATAATTATCTTAATGTCTAAAAGGTTTTACCTCATATAACATACTATCCACTATTACTTGCTTCAAATATGTTACTATTATTGCCACGTTCCATTATCTATGTCTATAATATTACTGTCTTATACCACTCAACATAATTTTTTGTGTAATTTATTGTTAATACAAGATTTTTCCTATAATTCTAAGCTCTTTATCCCATTATTTAAATTGATAAAATTTATTTCCAAAATTTCCCTGATGATTTGTAGCTAATACAAGTTTACCTATATACTTACTGACTAGATCTTGATGTTATAAAATATAAAAAAATTCTAATAAATAGATTAAATATCATACCCCAAAGTAGCAATGCTAGCGAGAAAGAGAGTAGAAGTAATTCCAACCAAGACACATTTTAAATCATCCTCAACTTGATAGGGTACAAATCACAAAGGCTAGGTTTGCACTATGAACCAACAAGTGTGGCTCTCATATGTGGGGGAGTAGATCATGTTCAAAATCCATGAAAATTCATAATATTTCAACATAGATCCCTTATCTAGATTACTGACATCTCTAGAAACTCATAATTTTCTAATAAATGGACCTATGTCCCTCAACCGCTAGTTACACTAGTGGTCCTCTTTCAAGGAAGGGTTCAACACTAGGGGAGAAACAACAACATAAAACAACACATGACTAAAATTTTCCTATCAATAGATACCCAAGCACTCCAACTTCAACATTTTAGTATATAAACACACATGAATATCATGAATGGTACACATAGGTAGATTGTACTTGGAATCCACATCACTCTTATCCCAATTTGGATACTATGTATCACACACTTGAGGTACAACACAAAGCTTACTATTCTTTCCACATTTCACAACACGTAATTTATATGATGTTCACCACATCCTCTTACAATTTAAAGTACACATACATTCCATTCACTCAATAGGGGTCTTCTAAATCTATCAATTGCATTTGTTAAATTCTATAACTTATATAACAAAATATATCTTTAACTATCAATTAGATCTAAATTTAAATTTTAACATATGTGAGACATCACACTTCTAGCTACATCTCAATTTCAGTAGGGATACTCATTTTCCCTTTATAATATCAATTTAAATATCATCTATAAAGGATAATTGTGTTTCTATAATCTCCATAATTAGTTTATCTTTCTATTGTAACTAGGTTCACAAGGTTCCATGTTTCATGGTTGAATGCTCAATCAACTATAGGGGTTTATGATAATTTTGCAATGAAGTTCCTACTTGAAGATGGAATTTCAAAACATTTTAATATCAATAAAAGGAGAATTACACTATAAATAATGTATAATTAATGCATAATTTCCATAATTCATCCAATATTATCCTTTACAACTCATTACCCCTTGGATATGGGTATGTGCAGGATCATCATGGAAAAAACAGGCCCTTAAGTGGTGAAAAATTTAGAAAAATCATTTGTTAGGCAACTTGACATAAAAATTTGAATAAGTTATCTATATTATTTCAAAAATATGTAAGAATAGAATCTGGAGAAATTTCAATGTAGTTTCTAAACTACTAGGTTTTTTTTTTTTTTTTAAACTATTTGGTGAAATTTGAAATTTCAATTCAATAGTACTTAAATTTTAGGGAAAAAATAAGTAGGTGTCTGTCTAACCACCCTAACCACAATAAAATGATAATATTTTTATAATATTTTAGATATAAGTAGAGGACTCATGTCCCGATGTGATGCATATTTTTTTGTATTTTTTTTCCAAGTAAATAATTAATTATGATTTTTTAATTACAAATTTTAAAAAATATAAAAAACTCGTATGTCTGACCACCTTAGCTTGGACAAAACTTCATGAAATTCATTTTTTTTTAATCTTATAGTATGCAAAGCATAAAATGTGTCGCATGTTTCAGATTCAAAAAAATTGATACCATTTGAAGGCTATGGATGTTTTTCAATCAGCCTATCAATCAGTACTTTAGTTCTAATTCAAAGAGAAAATGAATAATAATTATTTATTGAATTAAAAGTAAAGCATAATTTATATTGGTGGAAATCTGAGAATCTCCTTTAAAAACCCTTTTTGTTCATCAATTTTGGGTAAAAAAAAAAGTCATCAGCCACATACCCATCATATCGCCACTTTTTGGCCCATCATGATCCTGCACATACCCATATATGCATTGTACATTTCAAGATTCTAAAATAGATTTGTGTCACATTTTGTAATCATACATATGCATATACCAAATTTTATCTAAAAACACACAATAACACAGGTGGAAATAAAAAATACCAATAAATTGAATGCTTGGACAGTTTTCCCACATAATTCATGTATGCATAGTTTCCTTAATAAATAAGATGATAACACATATTATCAATTATAATTGACTTGTTTATTTCATTGCTCCTATTATATAGTATCAATCAATTCAGACAACACAGATTGAACATATTCCATTGCTCATTCCCAAATAAAATATTCTAATAGTCTAATCTATGGACATTTGTAGTCTATAGATATGATGTATATTTGTGAAAAGTTAATAATTATATAACTAATAATTTATCCTTCATATCTATGCACCAATGAGTCCTCAATTTATAGGAGACATATGTGAGAATAAAGTGTTCTAACAATGTTTTGATGCTAACCATATATCTTAGCTTAAACATTTTCTCTTCAAAAGAGGTTTCTTCATATTTTGATTAGTGGCAACTTAGAGGATATCTACCTTCTACATTAATTGGGTTACTACTACATAATTTATTTAGTTTATCCTACAAAATATTACGAAATATTTAATTTTGGTTTCCAAATAACTATGATCTATAAACCTTATTTTATAGATTTAAAACAATTTATGATAGATGCAAATGTACCTTCAAATCCCCAATAACAATTCCTCATTTACTTACTATATTCCCAAGAAGTCCTATAGATTCTATTGTTTTTTCTACCATAATGGAACAATGTACGCTATTTAAATTTATCTATCTTCTCTTGTATAAATGAGAGAGTCTCCCAACCATTAGATCAAATATTTATCAATTCACACCACCAAAAAAATTTATGCCTAGTGCTTTAATCTCCTAGAAAATAAATACCCCTAAAAATAACATCTATGTTTGATCATTATTTAAGTTGTAGAAGGAACATGGAAGGTTAGGAGTTTAAGGTGTCTAAAGATCAAATGCATAATTAATTCTCGTCTAGTTACCATTTTCTATTTGCAACTTTACAATAATATTGAATAAATTATACTTTAATAGATGGCATTCATAATATTTAATAAGACTCCAAATAGGACTAGGGAGGATATTCTAGTAGTTTTAGAGTTGACAATCATGAATACAAAATTTTATTCTTGTTATGGACCTAGAAGAAGTTTTCTTTAGACAACCAAGATCTCTAGATGAAATTTACATTTTATATTCAACAATCATGTCTCCTTAGGGCTCAAGGTTATAAGGGGTGTATCAATTGATCTCATACAACAATAGTTGTTATTTGTACTAGTATATGGGTATGTGCAGGATCATGGTGCGCCAAAAAGTGGCAATATTATGAGGGTATGTGGCTGACGACTTTTTTTCACCCAAAATTAATGAAACAAAAAGGGTTTTTAGAGGAGATTCTCAGATTTCCAAAAATATAAATTATGATTTAATTTTAATTTAATAAATAATTATTATTTATTTTCTATTAGAATTATGACTAAAGTCTGATGATAGGTGATTGAAAACATCTATAACTTTCAACGGTATCATATTTTTTGAATCCAAAACATGGGTACATTCTATGCTTCACATACTATAGCATTAAAAAAATAAAAATTAAATTTCATGAAGTTTGTCAAGTTAAGGTGGTCGATTGCACGAAGTTTTATATTTTCTAAAAGTTGTAATAAAAAATTCATAATTAATTATTTACCGGAAAAAAATTACAAAAAATATGCATCACATCCGACATGAGTCCTCTACTTATATATATAAAATCTTACAAAAAATTATCATTTTATTATGGTTAGGGTGGTCAGACAGACACCTACTTCTTATTTTTTCCCTGAAATTTAAGTACTACTGCATTGAAATTTCAAATTTTCACCAAATAGATTTTATTTATTTTTAAATAAACCTAGTATTTTATAAACTACACTCAATTTTCTACAAATTCTATTCTTACATATTTTTGAAATAATATAGATAACTTATTCAAATATTTACATCAAGTTGCCTAACACTGATTTTTCTGAATTTTTTGCCACTTAAGGGCCTGTTTTTTGCACGATGATCCTGCACATACCCATATCCTTAGTTAATCTTTTCATTTATCTAAATATCCATGATTCATGAACTAATAATTACAATCATATGAAAGACAAGAAGGTGGTGATAACTTACATAAACTATATTACAATACATTATCATTCTATGAGCCAAAAGCATGCTTATAAATTTGACTTGTTCTAAAGAAACATTACCTATCTATTTAAGGTTAAAAGTTGTATGATTTTAATAATAATTTAGGCTCCTAAGGTGAGGTCACATTCAACAAGTTTGTCATTGTTATTTAGGCACTCAAGGGGAATATTTAGTTATAGTAACTTTGACCTTTACTTATCCTAGCAAGGTATGAGAAAGTGTAATACTGATATTAAATTAAGCTTCACCCAAGGATAATTTCACAAACATAATTAAATTACTTATTCAATTTCTTTTCACAATTTGAAATAATTAACATACACTAACCTACACCACACTAGCCTATGCAACTACTAAGACTCACTCAATCCTTAGAGTTCCTAGTGTTGCAACCTGGATGCTCTCATACAAAAAGTAATGCCAATTATTTTAATATTTAGATAAAGGGTAAAAGTACAAAGTTGTGTCACACTTTTATAAAGGAAATGTTCAACACTGATCTAAATTTTAAACTTCAATCACTAGAAAGTGGATATATGTTTTGAATTTTGAAATGATGTAAACTAATAAAATGTGTACTTTTTAGTATATTTTATGTTTCTATTTTTTTGAAAAAATTAAAAAATTATTTGAATATAGTTTTTTATAAATTAACACTATAATTTAATCGCTGATAAAATGGTGAAAAATGGCGTTACATGGACGTCATGCTTTATATAGTAAATTTTCTCTTTTTTCCTTCAAATTTTTTCCATATATTTATAACTAGAAACTTTAGTGCATGGATTTTTTTGTTTGCAATTTTAATAAATATATATTTCTAAATAAATATTTAAATGTGTGAATTAAAACACAGCTATTTCTAGTTGACGTTAACTTTTATATTAAATATTTATCTAAAATAGAAAATAAATTATGCTATCTTAATCTTGATTCTTTTATCTAGGGCATCATATTTTTTTTATTTTTTTTAATAAGTTTTAGTATTTTTCTTGGCATGATAATCAACCTAATATTTTTTGTGTTGATAACCTACTTTTAGTAAAACACAAAAATACAATATAAATAATAATTGAACTATTAAAATTAATATATATTTTAAAACTACACTTATGGATATACAGAAAGGTATTTTTACATTTAAAAAAATATATTATTTATATGAGTAGGAGTTGTTGAAACATTAAAATTTTCAAATAATTTCATTTTTTTAGTAAATTGGCCTCAAAGTGGTGCTACATATTCATTTAGCCAACAATTTTAGTTGGAAAAGTTGCAAAAGTATTTAACTTATCTAGAATGAACCTTACTAGATCATATGTTTGACCAAAATTGATTTTTAGTTATAAATACTAAAATTCACTTGTGCTAATAAGTTGGCCGAAAGTGTGACACAACTTTGTACTTTTACCCTAAAAGCGTCATTTGTTTTCACCTTGCCACTATTTAATGGAAAAATTGAGTTGATGCTAAGCTTGAATAACAAGCTATAGAAATATACATGGCCGGATTAGTCAAAGGATTGTTTCTTTAATATCTTATTATTACTAAACAAAAATTTTAAAATGAATCACATACCTTATCCCACAAGTCAGCCAATTATTTGATACAACTCCTCCATTCTGAAACTGAAGAGAATGAATTTAATAAATACACCAATAAGGCCTCTAAACATTGGACACTCGAGAGGTCAATTTTTTACATTTTTAAGGTCAATATACAAATAGGAGAGGGGAATTATCCCACCTCATTAAAGTACCACATGTAGTGTAGAAAAATGTATCCCTTTACATTTTCACACTTGTTTGGGCCCTTGTGAAGTAAATGGACTTAATCATGCCTTATTGAGGGTGTTGTAAGGTGTTTTCTAACACTTTCACACTAATTTAGGGTTTTTATTAACTAATTGGGCTTCTTTATGCTTTAATCAGTCTTATTTTGCATCCACAAGCCATAATTAATGCATCTTTTCGAGATTAATCTTGGCATAAACCAACATCCAATCATAATTCATGTGTTTTTGGATTATATGACCCAAATTTAGTGATCTGGGACTCATACGCCACCTTGCACATATGGGTCCCTCCTAATTTTTAGGGCCTTGATCTAGATTTCACATTAAACTAAGCATGCCTTGAAAAATGTGTCCTAAGCTTAGCCTAATGGGACTCATATGCCACAACTGGAATATGAGTCTCATTTAGCTTAGACCAAAATTAAATTCAAATTTTTGGCAGGATTTTATTCTCCTAGATCTAATGTCAACTTGTAGTGTTGTAATTTTAGGAAATATGGCATAAACAAGCATAATACAAGGTTATTTCACTCATTTTTCTCCTAACAAGAAATTAAGTGACCTAAGAATTTCATGAGAGCACTCCTTATAGAAATTTTGAGTTCACAAGAGTATTCAAGAGAATTCAAAAGTTGATTATCAAGTATTTTGGAGCACTATTCAAGTATCAAAAATCATGTCAAAGTCATCATTCATCTTTTTTTTTTTGAGCTAACATTTGTGATGCAGGGTTTCATGATTCAAGCAAGCATTTAAATCAAGATCCATGTCATTCAAGCAAGAGTTAAGATCAACATTCAAGTTAGCCACTTCATACATGTTTACAACCTTTTTTTTAGTGGTTTGGTGAGTTGTAACATTCCATATTTGTTCATTCATCATTCCTCCATTTAATTTTATTTCATTATAAGGTTTGATTACCAAAATGGGGTTTGACCAAGGAAAACCCCTTTCCACTAACAAAAAAACATTTTTCCCTCTCTTTAGTGTATGATTTGTAGATCTAGGTTGAAGACACATTGGAGAGCAATATTGGAAGAAGTTGTCAAGGTTGTAAAGTTGTCAAAGTTGCCAGATTGTTTACAAGATCACTAAAAGACACTTATGGAGTAGAATTTGACAATTCAAACCAAAAAATTAGGATTGGAAGGAAGAACAAAGATAGAAGAGAAGATTTAGATCTTGACCCTTAGAAAAAACTAAGTAGGACTGATATGCCACTTTTGGTGTATGAGTCCTAGTACAAGGATTTTTATAGATTTCAGGAGTTCTAGAATTTCCATTGCAAGATTCCCATTTATGCCCAAAAACCCTAATATGGGACTAAATCGACCAACCTAGCGTATGATTCCTAGTGTGCATTAAATTCAACATTTCCAACATTTTAGGTCTTCATCCTAACTGCTACAGGTTTCTAGGTGCACCTCTATACTTTTCTAGTTTATTGTCCCAGTTTGCATTCATTTCTATGTCATTTATTTAAGCTTTGCATATCATTAGGTTTTGTCATTTACTGTTATTGCATGTTTCTAATATATCCAAGCCCTAGCTTGGTGTTGAACCCATCTTTAATCTTTAATCATACTCTAGGACATCCCTATTGTAGATCTCTTTCCCCTTTACATCCTTGGATTGATATCTCTAAGGTTTCCTTGAATGAGACTTGAAGGAAGTAGGTCTAGGTCCCTAAACACCTAGTTTGTGTTCCACCTCCCAAAAGGTGCAACACCTATTTTCTTCATTTCATTTTGGTGAACCTAGCCTTTAGAACACCTTATTTCTAATTTGGAGTGCATCATAGTCCTAGATCTAGCTTGCATTAACTTTGCATTAGGTTTTGCATTATTTAGTTTGCATCTAGGGTTTCAAAATCTTGGATTAGTGGAAGTGCATATAGGTTGCATTTTTTCCCCTTACATCACTGAATTTCATTTGAAAGTTGTAATTGCACTTATTCTAGACATCATACAAACTAGAAAACATAACATTCACACAATTTTTTTTTAAAACAGTGCAAAAATCCTAATCTAGTACTCATACACCCCTTTGGGTGATTTAGTCCCAATACAAGTTGTTTTTCTTGATTTCTAGGTATTTTGTGGTCACTACTATTCATTTTTTGAACCCTTGAAAATCCCTAATTGGGACTCATATGCCCCTTTGAGTGATTTAGTCCTAGATTAGGTATGAAACTACATTTTACAACATCAAAAACATTGTTTTTGTACTTCCTAGGCTTGCTAGTAACCTATAGTATTAGTTTGGAAAGTTTTAGGAACTTTTGTTTTATGTATCTAGGTCAAATCATCCATTTAGTGTAGTCTTTTTTAAAGCATTTCAAAAATAATTTTAGTATTAAATATTTTTAGATCTATAGGACATTTTTTTACATTTTAGAAGCATTACATAATTTAGATGCCTTACTTTTTCATGTTAGTGTGTTTATTTTCAAGCACATGGCTTGTATGATTCTATTTTCCTTACTCATGGGCATAATCTAGGGAAAAAAAAAAACCTTTGGCAAGAATGTGGGCTACCCTCCTAGCATCTACTAGATTTGTAAAAGTGTCATAACACGGGAGGATGCAAGTGTAGAAAATCATAACAATCATAATTGTTCAATACCTATCCTATTAGTGATGAAGGTATCTTGGTGAAAGGAGATACAATCATTGAGAGTCTTGATTTTACCTCTTCTCCTCCCCCTTAAGAATATATTAGGAAACAAGAAGATGAGATCATTGAAACATTTCTTAACATATCCCCTACTTATGAGAAGGCTTTAGTGAAAGAGGATACAATCATGCACAATCATGAAAAACACATTTTTGAAGAGGATATGTTGGTATTAAGCTATCTAATGATTGAGAGTTATAGCATTATTTCTCTCCTTCCTAATGTCCCTAATATTTGGAAAGGTCTATTTGAACAAGAGGATCCAATCATTGGTAAACATGAAAACCATAGTTGGCCTTCCCTTGATGCCTCCCCTATTTATGATGAAGTTACTTTACAAAATATAATCATGGAATGGGATGAACCTCTTGAAAGCTCCCATACTATGGTAGATAGTATGACATAAGAGAATGAGACCTTAGAGAAAAAGGATGAAATCATGAACAACCATAACAATCAAATTTGGTCCTCTCCTAATATCTCTCTTAGTTGTGAAAAAAATATTTTGGTCTTAGAGGATCAAACCAATGAAAGTTGTGAGAATTCTATTTGTCTCTCTTCCTTTGGGGAAACATTATTGAACAAGAGAATTCCATCATTGATAAGAAATAAATTTCAAAAATTTATAACTCCCTTACTTGTGATGAAAAAACTCTCCTACTAGGGAAGATATCATGGTGGAAGAAAATGATAACATTGACACATAGATTTTAAACAATAGTGATGTGGCTTCCTTAGATGAAGATGATGAAGTGGCATTAGACTCCTCTTCACTAAGTGATCATAAAAATAAGGACAATACTTTTGTTGTTATGCACATTAGATATCCCTTGAAGAAATATCCCAAGCTTGAACTTATCATTTATCCACCCTCACAACAACCACAAGTTCAAAATAAACCCATCCCTATCTTAGAATAACCTAAAAGGAAACTTGATAATGATAATTTTTTTTAGCAAGGTTTCAACTTCCAATACCATTGCTCATATATATAATGAACTATATACAATCAAGGCTGACCCTGAACATGAAATTTGTTTGCATGTCAAGAAAGAGAAAGAAAAGCATATTGAAGAAGTCACAAAACTATTGGAAGATCATTGGAGAATAAAATATCATAACAAAAGAGTTTGAAAAGGGAAAAGAGAAAAGTTGGTAATGTCAATACAAAATTCAAAGGCATCCACTTCAACTACTTTAGAAGAAAAGGTAACATACTGTAGACATGTGACTAATCCTAACTGACACAGTGCATCTAATTCCACTCAAATTAATATCATTTCTCCTATTAATCAAATAAAGCAATTTATTCGATTAATTCACTAATGCTCATCATGTTTGATTAAATAAATCAATTTATTTCATCAAATACCTTAAAGTCCTCTCATCTGATTTGATAAATCAAATTAATCAAATCAAATGTCAAATTCCCTATTTCCTCCAAGTTAATTAATTCTGTATTAATTAACTCCTAATCCTAATTACCCATTCTCTAGCTTTGACTCAACCTTGGTCAAACCCAACCCATGGTCAACTAACCAGGTTGCACTATATGAAAATAGTTTCTTTTAATTAACTAATTACCTCATTTATGGACTCTCAAAAGCATATTCTAGGGAATATTCTTTCATTAAATCCCTCTATTTGAATTTCTTACCCAAACATTAACCCCTCTTACACCTCAACTACATTCATTTAATGCATCTTATAGTTGCATTAATCTCTCTTACACCCCTCTTACATCTCAACCACATGCATTAACTATGCACATTCTCCAAAATGTGCTTCACCTTCATCCATTAGCCATGTGACAAGTGTCACAATCTCATTGGCTCTCCTTTAGTCCCACATTTCTCCCATCTCTCCATTATTCAACCCTTCAACAATAAATAGAATCCACTTCTACTTGAAATCCATCCACAATCTTAGCATTCTCACTATAGGGACATTCATTATCACTCATCTTTGCATCTTTGCATCTTCATCACATTTTGTTCATCATTTTGGAAGCTTATCAAGGGGATGGGAAAGGGCATCCTTTCCACATCAAAGGAGAACCACTCCCACTATGGGATAGGGTTTGATCATGTTTTCATGTGCTTTAATTTAGTTTTTTTTGTTCTATTATCTTGTTTGCATAGGTAGCATGATTGAATATTTAATAAGAATGTTGGATTTTCTTGTTTTAAATTGACTAATAGTACTAATGGTGGTCATTGTTTGAAGCTTATGTAGATTTAGTGTTTACATTTGGCACCCACCATGGGGCATGAATGGTGCTCTTACATTTGTTTTATCATGATCTTGTTTCTATAATTCTAATAAAAATCAAACACAATTATTTATAAAAGCTTTGAAAATAATTTTAGTTCACATCAAATTTAACATAGAAAGTGTTTTTCAGAAAAATATTTCCCTGCTAAACGTTGTGATATTGGGATCTTTTCATGAGTTTTTTTATCGCCCCTATTTTTTTTTTTTGTCTATGCCATTATTCTCATTCATAACTACCTACATTCAATTGGAAAATAAATAGGCATCACATATGAGGAAAAGGTGAAAAATAAAGAGAATAATAAAAAAAAAAATGGTTTCCTCCATGAGTGAGATGATTTTGAGCTACAGTTAACTTTGCTAATAAAGGCAGTCATAGCAACCTTCTCATATTTTGAAAAGCACGTCTCTCTATAGGTACATACTATATGTTTTTTTTCTTCTAATTTTAAGTAGAATTACATATTTAGAGGCATCTTAGCATCATTTTTTCTTCCTTATAGTCATCACTAAGTTTAGTGTTAGGTATGTGCGGGATCATGATGGGCCAAAAAGTGGCAATATGATGGGTATGTGGCTGACGAATTTTTTTTTACCCAAAATTGATGAAACAAAAAGGGTTTTTAAAGGAGATTCTCAGCTTTCCACCAATATAAACTATTCTTTACTTTGAATTTAATAAATAATTATTAGTCATTTTCTATTTGAATTACGACTAAAGTCCTAATTGATAGGCTAATTGAAAAAAATCTATAGCTTTCAAATGGTATCACATTTTTTGAATCTGAAACATGCATCACATTCTATGCTTTACATACTATAGGATTAAAAAAATAAAAATTGAATTTCATGAAGTTTTGACCAAGTTAAGGTGGTCAGACATACAACTTTTTATATTTTTTAGAATTGTAATAAAAAAATTCATAATTAATTATTTACTTGGAAAAAAATTACAAAAAATATGCATAAAATCTAGACATGAGTCCTCTACTTATATCTAAAATATTATAAAAAATTATTATCATTTTTTTGTGGTTAGGGTGGTCAAACACACACCTACTTCATATTTTTTCTAAAATTTAAGTACTACTGCAGAACTTTCAAATTTTCACCAAATAGATTTTTTTTAAAATAAACCTAGTAGTTTAGAAACTACATTCAATTTTCTACAGATGCTATTCTTACATATTTTTGAAATAATATAGATAACTTATTCAATTTTTCACGTCAAGTTTGCTAACTTTGATTTTTCTAAAAATTTTGCAACTTAAGGGCCTATTTTTTCCATGATGTTCCTGCACATACCCTGTTGCCTAAAGTCTATTCATGCATATATTTAGACTCTATTTTTATTTTATTTAGGCTTCATTCTTTTTTGAAGTAAAATATGTCTTCATTGAAGTTAATTCACAATTGACATTTTAAAGAAGTTTTTGATAAAGGGTAAAATGGGTTTTACAGGGACCCAAAACCACAGAGTTTACAAAAATAAGGAAAGGAAACAAAAGTCCAACAGAAAACACCAATTGCCAGAAAGGAAAAGGACAGAGTAAACAACAGCCAACCGTAACAGACCATAAAGGTCAAGCAAAAAAGGCCAGCAGAGCAGACAACAAAAAACCGGCCGCAACTAACACAGAGTCTTGAGGACAGACTCCATCTCCGCCTCCAAATTCTACATGTCATGGACTCCCTTTTTAAAAATTTGAATCATATTCAGAGTGGGGGGGCCTTTCTCTTCAGATTGGCTCTGGTTCTCTTTGATATGCCAGCATCCATTTCCTAGCTTTCATCATTGGTCTCCTCCAGGTCCACCACCAGAGACCCCTGTTGGGCTCTGTCTAACTTCTCAGTCAGCACATTAATTATAATGGCGTTGTTTCTGGCCATTCGGTTGTTTTGATCTACAAAAATTTTGATGGTGTTCCTCATATTCTAAACCTCAATTTCAATCTTTTTGTTATTATCAGCGTGGTACCGAGTTTCTTTGTTGAGACCTTGATCTCCACGATCCACATCTTTCTTTTCAGTCGCAACAATCTTGGCTCCCAGCTCTTCCAATTTGCTTTGAAGGGCCCAATTTTTTTAATCTTTAACTCATTTATTTCATTGAAATTCCATTCCAAAAATTTGAAATGGGAATCAACATTAGTTTTGGCTAAATTCAGAACATCCAAAGTGGTATCCCTCCCAGTATTTAAACATGTTTTTTCAAGGTCAGGAGTAACAAGGGAACAATCTCTAGCAGATATTTCCAACAACAAGTTAGCACTTGACTCAGTATTATTGGCACTAGATGCCTCAGATTCAGGGGAATCTTAGGAATACGAAACAAGGTTTTTAGCCCAAGGGTTCTTATCAACAGTTTTGGTCTTGAAGGAGGGGCTTCCCGGCTCAAACTCAGCATGAGCCTTATCAGAAAAAGGGATAGGGTGTTTTTTTCCAGAAAGGACAGCATGCGGGCTAAGGACAATTTTGGCTGGACTTAAATAGGGTAGATACTCTAAACAATTGGGCTCAGTGTTGTCTTCCTTAGAATCAAGAAGGGTTTCCAGATTAGCGGGGGCGGGAAAATTTTGATAATGCTCAACAATCAACCTAATCAGCCCAGTATGTAGGATAGGGAATCTTCTAGGGTTTTTCTTATGATCATCCAAGCTTTTCCTAAGAGAACAGAAAAGATAGTAGGGAGAAAAACCCTTACCTTGTAGTGGAAGTGATTCAAAAGAGCAAAGTGATAGCCATAGACCAGGCTGGTGAAGCACCCATCCACCGTAATGTACTCCATGATGACCTGTAGGACCTTTCTCCAAAGGGATTTTATGGTGTCAGCTTCAAAGTAGTTGTTAGCAATTTTCACAAGATTCATCCTTTCTTTTTCTTTTTTAGGAAATCAAATAACGACATCATCAGAAAAAACCCTATCCCTAAAGAACTTCTTTCCATCAATAGACAAGCTCATCACTTCGGAAATCAAATTTTCATTGAGCTCCACTTTCCAACCAAATAGGGTAAGGTTTCCATTATTCCAGTTTTTCTCAAAAAGGTTTGTAGCCGCCTGATTGGAACCATGGAGCTTCTCTAGGAAAGGAAGTAACCTGATGCTTTTTACTTTATTCCAAACCTTAACATTTTTGGTGTTCATCTCATAGCTGTCTAGCTTGATTCTTTTCCTTTCTCCACCCATCTTGGCCAACACAATGGGGCAGACACAGATGAAATCTTTACTAGAACTGGCCTCACCAAATCTGAGAGCCCACAAAGCATGCGACGTTTCCTTGCAGACTAAGCCTCTGAGCTCAGTCCCATACAATCTAATGATTGTGATGTGAAAGATCCAACCTGTCCTCATTAAAGGGATGACACGCCTCTTGTCCATGTGATTTATCATAATTCAATAAAGCGCAGACATTTGAACTTAGATCACTAACATTAAGCTAGGTGCACGAATCATTACTCCTAACTCCTTCATTAGCAAAAAATATTCAACAGCATTAGCTTCTCTATAAGCATGTGATATTTTAACTTTATCAAACTTAGCCAAGGTCAAGATGGCGTCATCAATCCAATATTTTATTGTCCACGAGGGGGGAGAATTTCCACGAAGGCAGTCAATTATATTTTTGGAGTCACCTTCCAACCAAAGATTCTTAAAGTTGAGACTTTGGGCTAAATTTATAATGTGATAAGCACCAGCAGCCTCCACCAAATGATTGGTTTGGGAACCAAGGGGAGAGGCCATTGCTCCAAGGAAATTACCAAAGGAATTCCTTGTGACTCCACCACAACTCGCCGCCCCAGGATTATCTTTAGTCTCACCATCAAAGTTAGCTTTGACCCATCCATTAGGCGGAAAAGACCAACGAACAACCTCTTTGTCCTTTTTAGCTTTCTTAGGAGCGCAGGGCAATTCAAGGCTAATATTCCAATCCTTAGAAACAATAAGGTCATAGGACAAATGAACCAATTTTTCAGAAAAGAAAACCTTCTGTGATAGGACATTGATATTTTCCTTCAAGAATCTGACAATTTTATCAAAAACTATATCCACATAAGCTTCTTTATCTCTATAAATTATATTGTTGCATTCTTTCCAAAGACCCCAAGCAACATGAGGGAAAGAGAAATCCCATAAAAGCCTGAGCAAAGTATTTTTAGTTGGGGCTTTCCATTGAAGGATGAAGTCTTCAATGGACGAAGGAAAAACCCAAGAAAGATGCCACAAACTGATAATTTTTTTCCAAATAGCAGCAACAAATGAGCAATGAAGGAACAAATGACACACAGATTTGGCCTCCATCTTACAAAGAAAACATTTGTTAGGTATTTTAAATCCACGTTTGCTAAGGTTGTCAATCATGAGCACCTTGTTTTGGAGAAGGATCCAAAAAAAAAATTTGATTTTAGGGATCAAATGTTTGAACCAAGCCTTCGACCAGAAAGGAGGAGATTCCTGAGATAAAGTAATCCTGGAAAAAGCAGACGAAATAGAATAATTGCCTAAGGGTTCGTCAAACCAGACAAGATGATCATCCAACTGGTCAGAACAAAGTCTAATAGCTAGCAAAGAAGACTGAATAGGAGCAAGAGCCTGATTGACAAGACACAGATCCACCCATTTACCATTCACTTTGTAGTCTTTCAACCATAATAGGCCTTGCAGTTCTCATCATGTTCATTAAAGGAATTGATTATTAAAAGGGGCTCCTTAAAAAGCCATCTATCCTCCCAAAATCTAGTATGGTTTCCGCTTCTCACTTGCCATCCAGTTCCTGAGTCCACAATATTTTTTCCATTGATTAGATTATTCCAGCAAGTAGAACCTCTAGGAAGAAGGTGGGAATCTTTCATGATAGTAAAGGAATGGTTGTTTTCTAAGTATTTGCTAGCCATGATATCTGTCAATTCCCCTGAAGATGAGAAAATTCTCCAAATTTGTTTTGCGAGAAGAATTTTATTAACCATTTTGATTCTTGTAAGACCCAAGTCCTCTGACTTTTTTTGGTCTACAAACTAGATTCCAACCAATTAAAGGAAGTCTTTTTTTTTCTTCAACACCCGACCATAGAAATCTTTTTTGAATCTTTTCTATTGCATCAGAAAATTTAGCAAGAATCTTGAAGAGGCTCAGGGTGTAGATCGTCAAATTCTAGAGCGAGGCTTTGAGGAGTTGAAGTTTTCCCGCTTGACTCAACAGAGCTCCTTTCCATCTAGCAAGCTTCTTGCTAAATCTCTTAACCAACAAAATCCAAAAAGAATCAGGAGGTTTAAGGCTTAAGGGTAAACCAAGATAAGTGGTAGGTAAGGAGTCCACCCTACAGCCAAGTATTCTGGCAATTTTAGTTTGTCTATGAACTGGTGTGTTGAAGAAGAACAGAGAACTTTTTTTATTGTTGATCAACTATCCTGAACCTCTCCCATACTTATCAAGCAACTGTTTTAAAGTTTTTCCTTCAGAGACCGAAGCTTTACCCATAAGCATAGTATCATCAACAAATTGTTGATGGGAACAAACTAGGTTACCAGAGGAAGGTTTGAGACCAAGAAGAAATCTATAGTCAACCAACTTTTTTAGATTTCTTCCAAGACTTTTAGCCATAATAGTGAATAGAATAGGAGAGATAGGATCACCCTATCTTAGACCTCCTGTACTTTGGAAAAAGGAGGTAGGGGACCCATTAACCATAACCGATATGGAAGTAGTAGACACAAGTTGTTCCACTATTTGAAGAACCCTGTTACAAAATCCAAAAGCCTTTAAAATTTTGAATAAGAAAATCCAGTCAACTCTGTCATAGGCTTTTGAAATATCAAGCTTAAGTAAAAAACCTCCAGTCTTTGATTCTACTAAGGAATGAATACTCTCATGCACCATTACAATAGAGTCTAGGATTTGTATACTAGGGACAAAGCCATTATGTTGAGGAGAAATCAAAGATGGCAAAAAGGTTAAAAATTTTGAGGTTAAAACCTTAGAGATAATTTTATATATAAAATTGCAAAGATTTATGGGTCTGAAAGCCTCAAAATTATTAGCTCTTGGTTTCTTGGGGATAAGGACCAAAAAGGTGGCATTTAATTCTTTTAGGAGACTTCTAGATCCAAAAATTTCTTTAACAGCATTCACCACATCATCTCCAACTATCTCCCAAAGCCACTGAAAGAAAAATAAAGGGAAACCATCTGGACCCAGAGCTTTTCTCCCATCAAAGGAGAAAAAGGCCTACTTGACTTCCTCATTAGTGGGGATAGCTAACAATAGAGAGTTATTTTCCCGGTTGATAATTCTCAATATAGCTTCAACTAACTGATCCTGATCAATTTGGTTAATTTCATCATTCTTCAAAAGAAGATGTTTAAAGAAAGAGAAAGCATGCTTTCTAATATCCTCCTCCTCATACCTGACACCATTCACTTCAATTTGAGATATTCTATTGATTGCTCTATGTTTTGAAGCCGAAAGATGAAAGTACCTGGTATTTTTGTCACTTGCAGATAACCATAGAGCTCTAGATCTTTGCCTCCAGAACTCCTCCTCCTTTCTAATTATATCATGCATCTTAGTGAGGATCTCATTCTCTTTTTCCTTAGTATCATTCAAATATCTCTCCTTCTAGATTTTATATTGAATATCACCCAATTCTGTCTGGAGGTCAGACTTGATCCTAAAGATGTTCCCAAAGGACTCCTTTTTCCATTTTTTCAGATTACATTTCACTTCCCTTAGTTTTTTAGCTATTCTAAACATAATAGTACCAGGAATATTATATTCCACCATTTCCTAATCTCCTCTTTAAGAGCAGGATGGGAAATCCACATTTTTTCAAATCTAAAAGGGATGTTTTTCTTCTTTTTTATAGGATCCACAGTAAAACTGATGAGGAAATGGTCACAGCCAATCCTTGAGAGAGCCTTAAGAGAGCAATAATAATAAAAAAACCAATTATTGGAAATTAAAGATCTATCTAATCTGACCTATATGAGATCCATCCCCTTTCTACGATTAGACCAGGTAATGGAAGCATCATGTAAATCTAGATCTATCAGCCCCTGATTGTCAATGAAGTTCTGAAGATCCTGTTTGCTCTCCATATTGATCTGGGATCCTCCAAATTTTTCTCCATTCATTAAGGGTGTATTGAAATCACCCATAATAACCTAAGCCTCTCTGTCAAAAATCCTCCTAAAGGCAGCCAGCTCCAACCAAAAGGATTTTCTCATTCCTTTTCCATTGGGGGCATAAATATTCAATTGAATCCAGCTGAAGTTGTCCCTAATATGTGTGAATCTAGTGGCAGTATGATTCGTTCCTTCCAAAATCGGATCTCCTTTGATTATGTGGCTATTCGAGAAAGTAGCAATGCCTCTAGAAGTGCCACTCAAGTTATTACCATGAGTACTATAGTGCTGGAAAAGTTTCATCTTTTCAATTTTCTCCTTTGAAATTTTAGTCTCCTAAATTAGAAGAATATCAGGCTTGTGATCTCCAGTAAAATTGTGAAGAACATCCTGCTTATGTGAGCTATTGAGTCCCCTGATATTCCAAGACATAATCTTCATGAATTACCAGGGGAATTAAGGCATTCTGGGATGGTTTTCTGAGACCCATCCACTATATCCTGGAAGCTATTCTACTCTCTTGTCCTTTTAGAATACTTTTTCCCTCATGAATTATTTACTGCTCCATAGTCTGCCTTAGCTTTTGATCTGGTAGAAATGCTACTTGGAGTCTTCCTTTTTTTATTTTTTTCCTTCTTCTCCTTTGATAAGTTCTCTTCTTTATCAGTCTCTTCTTGGCTATTTGTCTCTCTACTAGATTCCCATTCCTTAGATTAGTTAGGATCCTTTGATCCTAGGGTAAAGTATCCATATTACAATTCACATGAAAAGATGAGAAATTACTGGAAAGATCAACAGACTGATCTGGGTTTTCGAGGGAGTCCTTGACCACCTCCAAGGGATTGGGATCTGTAAAGTTCGCAGCACCCAAGGGGGAAAGACCTTTAGAAGACAGGAAAGGGAATGTGATATTTAGTTCCAAGGACAAGCCCTCACTAGGAATATCCTCCAAGCCCGGGGTTTCAACATTTTTCACAATTGGGATTGTCACTTGGGACAAATATTTAGCTTTTTGGTTCACATCTTCTTCCCCAGCTGACAGATCCTCATTTGATCCATTTTCCTTAGAAGATAACGTTTTAACAAGATTCATATAATGGGGATCTAGAGGGATCTCTCCATTATTTTCCATGACCGCTTCAGTCTCAAAAGAGGTGCTCTAAATATTAGACTCTTTATTTTCCAAGTCCTGAACATTAGACTCTTTATTTTCCTTACTATCTCCTCCTAATT
>VDFB02260902.1:0-28540 GCA_007258455.2 Sequoia sempervirens | reverse complement strand
TAATATGTCAACTTCACAAGGACATTCACTAGGGGTTGATTGAGAATTATTAGGTTCTATTACATTAGGATCATTACCAAATACACAACTTGAGATATCAACCAAATATTTTAAGGTCTTCCATATATTACCAATACACATGTCCATTATGCAAAAATGAATTGAAATGCAAAGAGATAACAATTTTTTAGATTTGAAGCTTGGATAATTTAGTGATTATAATATGAAAAAAATTGAAAATGATGTCTTTTTTAAATGCAATTTTGAATTCAAAGAATGTGCTAATTTTGATTAATTAACCTTAATGTAAACAATTTCATAAACAAAAATTCTAGAAACTGAAACAACAAATTGAATGCAAGAATACAGAATGCAAAAATAGTATTTTTGATGCTAAAAAATGTAGAAAAATCCCTGATTAGGGACTCATTCACCCATGGGTGAACGGGTGTCACTTCATGGTTTTGAAAAATCAAATAACAAAGTTCTAAGTTGGTACTTATTTTTTTCAAATTCTAGGTGTAAACAGGTGGTTACAGTTTCAAATTTCTAAAAAATCATATCTAAATGCAAGTGCAAAATAATACTAAATGACAAGCAAAAGGACCTAATTTGAAATAAAATTTTGATTCAATTTTTTTATGTAAATGACTAATAATGCAATGTTATTTAAACATTATGCAAAATTACTAATATTTTTTAATTTTCCAAATTTTAAAGAATGCAAAAATGCAAACCTAAAACCCTAGAAATGAGATGCAAACTAATGCAAGTAAACATCCATAAATGAAATGAAAATAAATGAAAAGTAATTCAAATCCTAGATCTAGGATTGAAATGGACTCCAAAATCAGAAATTTATCATGCTCAAAAGTTAGGTTCACCAAAATGAAACATCAAAAAATAGGTTTTAGCAAAGAAAGCAAGGTTCCCCAATTTGAAAGTGGTGGATGTGGATAGACCTATTTTCCTTTATTTCATTAGGAAATGAGATCCCTACAAATAATTGACTAAAAACCCTTAGGTGAGTCAACTTGTTGTGAGAATCTTCATATTTCCTTATGCTTGAGGGTGGAGGTTTCAGCCCAAACAACACTTATGGGAAAAAAACTAAAAAATATTAAATCAACCCCATTATGCCCATTCAAACTTGAAACAACAATATAAAGCTCAATATTGATAGAAACAAAAAAAAAATTGGGAGATCTAAGAAGGGAAAAATGATGTTTACCAATCACCAAAAGGAACTTTTTGAAGGTTTTCTAAGACTCATTCGCCCATGGGAAAATTGATCTTTTTTCAAGGTTTTCAACAATATTTCGATAGCCTCTAATATTGATCTGTAGCTTCTCATTTGTCTAGGTTTCAGTATCCAAAATTTGAAAATCATATCTGTAGGTGAGATTATGTGATTTGACAACTTTGACAACTTTTGCAACATTGAAAACTTTTCTAATCTTTCTCTTCAAAATATCTTCAATCCTTCTTCAACCTAAATCTTCAATACAAACACAAGAGGGAAATTTTGGTTTTTTTCATGAATGGGGGTTTTCCTTATTCAAACCCCATTTTGATAATTAAACCTTGAATTGAAATAATGAAAGTATGAAAGGAATGAAAAATGCTATGTTGCAATTCAACAAACCCTTGAATAAACCATGGTAATGGAGATATTGGATGGTCTACAACTTGCATGAAATAGCTTCAATGAATGCAGATCTTGATACTTGAATTGATACTTTGAATTCTTGACTTGAATCTTGAAACCTACGTCACAATGTTAGCTCCAAAAATATGCATGATGCAAGAATACTTTCACATGATGATTGAACATTGATTTTTGCAATAAATATCTGATATATCTACTCTTGAATGCTCTTAATCATAAAATTTTCTTTAGGAATTCTTGCATAAAAACTCCAGGTGAAACTTAGTGAAATAACCTTGTATTTATAGGTATATATCCTTAATTTCTTGAAAATTAAACATTACTAGCTGACATTGAAATATGGATTTAGGGACCTTAAAATAATGCAAAAAACATATTTTAAATTTAGGTTCAAAGGCCTAGGGAGGACCTATTCACCCATGGGTGAATGGGTTCCAAGTCCCTATTCCTTGAACACACATTGCTCAAGGTAAAGTGTTATGTATTGTCATTAATTATTGTCAAGATTTCCCTTTGAAAAATGTAATTTATTAGACTTGTAGATGAATAATAGGTCTTATTAAGGCATAATTAAGTCCAATTTAATTAGGATGGCCCAAAAGAAGTGTGAAAATGTAAAGGGATACATATTTCTACACTACAAGACTATCACACTATGAATGAAGTGTCCATTACATATCCATGTCCAATGTCCTTCATTAAAGAAATTATTGGAGTTACAAGGCACAAAGTCTATAATTAATTGATAGATTCCCCAAATAACACCAAGTGTGGATTGGGAAGATGACAAGAACAAGAATAAATTTTTCAAATAATGGGATAGCTTATGATTGATTCTATTTGAATTAAAGAATGCAACAAAGGTTTTTTCTAAAATTGTTGTCAATGCATTCAAATATTTCATCCATCCATTTTTTAGGTTTATTTGGATGATTGGATGTGTATAGGAGTGAATTTTCACCCCTTATGTAAATTCCCCTTTAGCATACCTTCACCTTAGAAAATCAAATCTGAAGGCAAAATTTCACATCACCCAACCGCCTTCCTTCCACTTGGTGTCTATCTCTTGTGTCGGTGAGAGAATATTTTTTGGAGACATGGATGCAGTGCATAGACATCCACATAGTGTGCTTACATCTCTAATATATTTTTACATCTGAAGCTAGTAGAGGCATTACACTTTTTATTGGGGTTGATTTGTAACATCCCTCTTCGACCAACCGACCTCAAAAATGGCAGATTCTTCCCTTTTCCTCTTCAAATTCATCAATTCTTCATTCAATATATCTTTTCTGGACATTCTCAAGCATTCTATAAGCAATCCAACTTCATTCTCAACACTCACTTCATTCTCAATAGCACTTCAACACTCCATTGCAGCAACAACACTCCATCAACTCTACAAAGCAAGTGTGAAGCAAGCCATAGCAACATGGGCTTGGAGTCTTATGAGACCTCCTTCCATCACTGTAAAGGTTGTGGTGACATTTCCAAGTCCACTTTCTTCTCCATTGGCTAGTGATATTTTGGGTGGAGGTGGTAACTTTTCACTCATGTCCTTTGTGATTTGGTTGAGTAGCACTTTACTCTTTTGTAGTGTTTATTGCACCTTCTACTTTCTTTACTTCTTTATCATATATTTCTCTCATTGCTATCTAGCTATCCATGGAGGAGGAAACACCAAAACGGTCTTCTGACTGAGGTAGACCCCTATATAGCCCCAACAATTTTTCCCTCTTTCTTATGTGTAGGTGGATGTGCATTTGGAGCTAGTTGGTGAACTAGCATCTTGGTGAGATCATCTTCATTACTTTAGCCTTCATCTATCTACTTTATCATTTCCATTTATACTTTTCATATTTTATTGTTCTATTTTTCTCATTCCAAAATAGCTAGCTAGGTTGTTAGTTCATTTTTTGGTAGTTTTTATTGTACTTTCTATCCTCTGGCCACACAAATGGCAATGCATCATGCTATCATCCAAGAACTAAGATTTTTTCCTCGAATAGAGAGTTATCTAAGGTATAGTATTGACTCTGAAAACTGCCTCACCTAACCTAAACTTGGATTTTGGGACTAAATATTGATTGAAGTACTTTATAGTCCTCATCATTCTTGACCTCTACCTGAAACGCCCCTTTAGAGTGAGGTAAGTTATGGCAGCCATTCGCTCTTGGTTGTTCGTGACGTAGAGCCTTGATGTGGTTGGTCCCCCTCTCTTACATTTTTGGTGAACCCAATGTGAACCAATGTCTTCCCATTCATTGGTGTTGAAGCTTTTCTCTAGTACCTTGTGATAGTTTTACTCCTAAGTGTTGTGAAGGTTTATGAGCCTCACAACCCAATCCGTGACTTTCGAGTACATTGTTAGGAGAAGTGTACGAAACCCTCCAATGGAGAGGATGAAGGTCACTTTTGGTTTCTCTATAGGCCTTTTTGTTGGATCCACCACTAGTCTTGCTACTCAAGAGCAGTTGTCAAGGGGTGAGGTAGGGCTCTCTGATGAGGCTGACCATGTCCCCACTCCTCCTAAGTCTCCTACACCATCATTAGTAGACAAGCACAAGGTCATTCAATTCCTTCAGAATATATCTCTACCCTTAGCAAAGGACTAGATGACTTGGAAAATCACCTGGAAAAGGACCCAAAGATGGCTAGGACCACTTAGGTTATTAGCGAAATAAAGCATATGGTGGGAAAGGATCATACAAGCATATAACTCCTAGCTAGTCTCTCTATTCTAACTAAAGCATGTGCCCCCCCAAACAATCCTAACTTCATACAATGGGACACTCTCAAATAACAAGAGAGATAGTTATGATTTTTGATGCCTCCCATGTCTGTATACATGGCTAACATAATCCCATCGATCAACATCCCCTCTGTGTCTAAGAGGCCTGAGACTATCAAAGTGAATAGAATACCCTTGGGTTTTAGTTTCACCTCTCCTGTCACCTCTAGTAGTGGAGGTTTCGGTGGGTTGAGTGGTGGAGGATTTGGTAGTGGTGGTGGTCTTGGTGGTGGGGGTGGCATTGGAAAAGATGGTTTAGGTGGAGGCCATGGTGGTGACTTCATAAGTGGAGGTGGCTCCCATGAAGGCCCTACTAGCAAGGGTGGCTCTAGGAGTGGTTCTGGTGGCGTCCACATTGGCAGTTCCAGTGGTGGCTCTGGTAGTGGTTCTAGAGGAGGTATCCCTGGTCCTATGTCATCTAATGACCCTATTATGAACACTCTTCTTTAGAATATGGGAAAGATGCAAAGCCAACTAGCGAGTCTCTCCCAAGCCTCTACCTAGCCTATCTTTTAGCCCTTCTTCTAACATGGTCCATTTTTGGTAGCAATCTTAAGTACTCCCTTCCCACAAGGAATGGAGATTCCCAAATTCAAGAAATATGGTGGTAAAGGGGACCCACAAACACATGTGTCTACCTTCAATTCCTTGTGTACATATTTCTTCCATCACATGATGCATTTATGGAAAAACTATTCCCTTGATCTCTTAAGGATACAATGCTCGAATGGTACTATTCCTTACTAGATAACTCCATTTTCTCATTTGACCAACTTTTGAATCAATTTCTCTAATAGTTCCAAGCCAACATCAGACCAAAAATGACCTTTTTGGATCTCATCCAATGCAAACAAGGGGATAATGAAAAGATTATTGATTTCATAGCGTGATATCAAGTGCTCTTCTCACAAATTCCATATTTGTTTCTCAATTCTAACGTATAGAAGGTATTCATAGGGAACTTGCAAAGACCTTGGTAGGAACAGTTTTCCCTTATGAATTACCCTTCTTTCGCTCATTTTTGTGTAGCACTACAGGAGTATCAAGAGACGGTAGTTCAAATTGGGGTATCCTCCTCACACTCCCATTTAGAAGGGAAGTCCATTGTATCAATCTTTGGGAAAGGCAAGGTTGTTGCAAATGTAGTAGCCGCTACAAATGATAACGGCCTCAAACACTACAAGAAGTTCATAAAGTTAACAGAATCTTATTCTTCCACCCTATAAAAGTTGCTAAACGATAAGATCATAACTTTGGAGAACCTAAACCCCTCAAGGAACCTTACCCTAGTTGGTATGATGCAAATTCCTTTCATCATTACCATCAAGTCAACAGACATGATATCAAACACTGTATGCACCTGCATCATGAGATACAAGATCACATCGAGGATGGTACTATTTGTCTTGATGGGAATAAAAAAAATGCAAAAAAATATGTGGTGAAATTGAATAGTGAGTTGTAGATATACATAGACCTATTTCCATCACATTCTACCAACATGATCATCGATCCCTCCAATTCTACCGCTCAGCCCAAAGCATATGTTAACATGTTTACAGTTACCCCTTCTACACAGCCTATGACCAGCTCACCAAAGATGACATTCACTTTGTAGGATATTCCCTTAAACAATAAGCCTTCTCCCATTTATAGTCCCTCTCACTTCAATGGGAACATTGTGGCAGGAGTCTTAGTCGATCCCGCAATTCAAGTGAATTTCATTACAGAAGAAATGTTGTGGCTTAATTCATTGCATAAGAGGGAGTATGAAGAAATGAAGTCTACCATCTATACACAAGATGGTCTATCTCTCAAGACATATGGCTCGATAACTCTATCTTTCCTAGTTGGACCTAGGGTTATAGAAATAGTCTTCAATGTCATTCTAGAGTCAGATCTATTTAGGCTAAAGCTAGGCATACCTTGGCTAGCTTCCATGAATGGAATCACCTTTTCCATTCACAAATTTTTAAAGTTCTCCCATGAAGGTGTTGTGCATGTAGTGCATGACACTAGGTACCATCCTTTTGTATCCCATGGGGGATATTCATTGGATCACTTCTGGCCTACCATGGTTGGTCTACTTCCTCCAAGAGTGGACCTATGTTATAATAATTATGTGAAATATAAGACAAGGGGAAAGGGATAGCCAAAACTAACCCTTATGATAGTGTAGTAGCTAGTTGCCTCCTCTTCTCAAAAGGGAAAAGACAATCTTCCTTGTCCTTGGGATAGCTCTCCCACTCCTCTTTCCAGAGAATATTTTTGGATGAGTAGGCATGACTTTTACCTGCTAAGTCTAATGGTACCTACTTGGCGTAGACCCAAGATTAGGATATCGGATCTCCCTACCAAACCACCTAGACCTTGGTATTACTTGCATGGTAGAAAGAAAGGTCCCGGTGGGGAATCCTCTATGTCCCAGCCTCCATGGCCTCCTACTGATCCTACTCCAAAAGGAATAAATAGGAAGAGGCCTGCTACCAAGGTACTAGAGTTGACTCCCCCCGTTGTTTCTCAACTTTCTCCTCCTACTCTAGTTCAGAGGCCTATCCCTCTACTGGAAACAGTCATGGTGGACACTCCCATGGATAAGTAGGAGTCTTTCACTCCTTCAAAACCTCTAGTCTCTAGCTCAAATAGTCACAAAAATAACCTTGCACATGAGCTCAGGCACCAGTGAAAGGCTCTCACAACTAAGCAGGTCACCTTGCAGAGGAAGGAAGGGGAGATGACTGCCCCAGCTTCAGGGCCTCTTGTTGTGTCCTCCTCTCTCCTCCCCTCTAATTCCATTCAACCAAGATTTGTATTGCTTCTAGCTCCTGTTGTGAGTGTTCTTGACCCCAAAAAGGTGCAGGTGTTCATCGCTCCTTCAGTTTAGTTTCCCTTATTGATGTCCCTTCCTGACATCTTTCCTTTCTCAAAACCTGTGGATATGTCAAATACTTTGGTGGTGTCTGTTGTAATTTTCTCCTCCTCCTCCATGCCTCTTGCCTTGTTTTTGGGGAGTTTACATCCCTTGATGAAGAAAAATATGGAGGATGTCCCTTCCAACAATGGTGGGTGTAAGAGGATCCCACCTTCTCCAAAGGATGGTCCTGCACTAGCTTGTTTCATCCTAGTGAAGGAACCAATTTTGGCTTCCCCTAAGTTCATCACCACTCTAAAGTCACTCGGTGAGTCTAGCAATGAATCTTGGGAATATCCCTCTCTATCCATTGAGGTATGATATGGAACTCAAGTGAAGTGCATGTTTAACTCTCTAGATGAAGTTTCAGCCTTATCAAAGATCTTTGCGAAGTCACTAATCATAGCTCCACAAGAGCCTAGTGGAGAAGACCTTGCAGGGCCTTCTTCCTTAGCCCCTATTGCGGGAGGGTTAGAAGCTCCTCCCCTTAGTATTCCACTATTGCATGCTCTTCCTCCTTTCCCTTATAATGATCTAGAATGGGAAGCAGATGACCTCTTGGTCGATGAGTGTTAAGAGAGGCCTCTTCTTTATCTTTAGATTAGAAATGTGTGTGGTGATGTGTTCCCCCATACTCACACTATTTTTTCTTGGATGACCCTTGTCACCCTTTTTGGTACTTGGATACAGGAGTTTTTTTGTGTCATAAACCTTCTTCTATTTGTATCATCATTCTTCCATGTTTTTGATTGATTTTTGGAAAATTGGGGATGATGCAAAGTGTTGGGGGCATTTATGCTTCCCTTCCATGTTGACCCATTTTTTTATTTTTACTTTGTCTTATTATGCATTCTTCACATGGTCTAATATAGTATGGGGTTGATGAAAATTAATTTATTATAATTATATATATATATGAGTAGTTTTGACCCCAAAATATCATATCACCCCTATACCATTTGTTTATGTTTATTTCTCCTTTACTCTTTTCTTACCATTTTCTCTTCTTTGCTTGATTTTTCCTTTCATGTGTGACAATGTAATTTCTATGATGCTACAATTTTCATAAAATGCATTCATTGCCAATGAATCTTTTCTCAAAAATATTTGCAAACATTTTTTTCAAAACCGCATTAACAACTAGGACCCCTAATAGAACATGTTTCCTTCATCATGGGTTCGCAAAGAAATATTTTGAGAACTTTCCTTCGAGGTGGGAGAAACCTTTACCTTCCCCTCACAAGGGGGAATTTTCTTCCTTTTGAATTCCTTGATGAAGTGAACATCTTTCAAAAGAATTCCTTGATGATGAATCAATTTGAGAAAAAATGTCTCTCTTTGTACTTTCAAATAGTGTGTCCCTTGGGTGGACCCTCTTCTTATGCCAAGTTCATGAGGGACCCCTTTGAAAGCCTTCCAATTTTCTAATGGTCTACATGACTGTCCACTTTATTTCCTATGTGGTCACTTTGTTTTGAACATGCTTTATCTATGGGTAAGCATGTCACTTTGTAGGTACGCTTGTGAAGCTACTTTCTAATTGGACTCTGTGGAGTCTCCTCCTTTGGGTTTCCTCTATGAAAGATATCTTGGGGGATGCCTCCTTGTAGGTCTGTAGGCTTGTAAGTCACTTTCATCTAGGTTTCCTTCATGTGAGAGATCTTGGGGGATAACTTCTTGCAGGTCTATGGGCCTGTAAGGCGCATACTTCACAGGGCTTCCTTCATGTGACAGATCTTATGGGTTGCCTCCTTGTAGGTCTGCAGGCCTGTAAGATGCTTTCATCTTGCGAGATTTTTCCATCATTGGTCTAAGGGCCTTTGGTGTACTTTGTGCAGCTTCACAGTTCTATGGGGCTATGGAGTCTTTTGTTCTATCCTATGCTTTCGATCTCACCAGATCACGATATGATTCCTCAATAGTTTAGGTATACATCTCTAACCATACTAACTCTTCAATCTATTTTATTGAAGCACTCATCAATACTCGTGCTCACTAAAGTGGGGGAAAAATGTACAGGAGTGAATTTGTACCCCTTACACAAATTCCCCTTTAGCATACCTTCACCTTAGAAAATCAAATCTGAAGGTGAATTTCCACATCACCCAACTGCCTTCCTTCCACTTGGCATTTGTCTCTTGTGTCAGTGAGAGAATATTTTTCAGAGACATGCTCACAACATGAAAACATCCACATGGCGCACTTACATCCCTAACAGATTCCTACATCTAAAACTAGTAGAGGCATTACACTTTTGATTGGAGTCAATTTGTAACATCCTTTTTCTACCAACCGACCCCAAAAATGGTAGATTCTTCCCTTTTCCCCTTCAAATTCATCCATTCTTCATTCAATCTATCTTTTTTGGATATTTTCAAGCATTATCTAAGCAATCCAACTTCATTCTTAGCATTCACTTCACTCTCAATAACACTTCAACACTCCAAATCAAGTGTGAAGCAAGCCATAGCAGTGTGGGCTTGGAGTCTTGTGAGACCTCCTTCCATCATAGTTGAGGTTGTGGTGACCTTTCCAAGTCCACTTTCTCCTCCATTGGCTAGTGAGCTTTTGGGTGGAAGTGGTAACGTTTTTATCCTCTCTTTTGTGATTTGGTTGAGTAGCACTTTATTGTTTTGTAGTGTTTATTGTACCTTCTACTTTCTTTACTTCTTTATCTTATATTGCTCTCTCATTGTTATCTAGCTATCTATAGATGTGGAAACACCAAAATGGGGGTCTGACTGAGGCAGACCCATATACAGCCCCAACAATTTTCCCCTCTTTCTTTTGTGTAGGTGGATGTGCATTTGGAGCTAGCTTGCAAACTAGCATCTTGGTGAGATCGTCTTCATTGCTTTAGCCTTCATCTATCTACTTTATCATCTCCATTTGTACTTTTTATATTTTATTGTTCTATTTTGCTCATTCCAAAATAGCTAGCTAGGTCATTAGTTTATTTTCTGGTAGTTTTTGTTATACTTTTTTTCCTCTAGTCATATGGATGCCAGTGCGCCTGAGAGATGCCAGCACGTTGCACCATCGTCCTAGAACTACACTTTTTTCCTCAAATAGAGAGTTGTCTAAGGTATAGTATTGACTCTGAAAACCAACTCACCTAGCCTAAACTTGGATGTTGGGTCTAAAGAGTAATTGAAGTACTTTATATTCCTCATCATTCTCGACCTCTATCTGAAACCCCTCTTTAGAGTGAGGTTTAAGTTAGGGCAGCCCTTTTCTCTCGGCTCTCTGTGACCTGCATCCTTGATGTGGTTGGTCTCCCTCTCTTATAGGATGATAATGGAATGGTGTTAGATTATATGAACTCATTGTGCCTAAATTTTGAGAGGTGCAAACAATTGAGTATTTCCTTGAAATTAAATAAATGCACATTCATGTCCCCATTTGGCAAGTGTTTAGGGCATACTATCTCTAACCAAATGGAATGTTATTTGATCCAAATAATTTTTTTTATTTTATAGATGGAAGTTAAAAAGATGGAAAATAGGTTCACCTAAAATGGAACAAAATGATGAAACTAATTCTCCTCTCTAATTTCATTCAATATGTGCATAATAATGTGTAAATGAGTAACAAAAATTAAACCTAGCCCAAATACCGGTAACAAGATAGATTTAAAGAGGTTCAAATGTTGTGTACCTATTGTAAAATTTTCTATTTCAGACCTCACTGAGGACTCATTTTCCCTATGGAGAATGGGTCCTTGCTAGGGCTCTAGAAAAATGGTTTATGGGTTTTGTTCCTCTCAATCTGCACTCCCATATTCTAGTCGTGTACTAATGGAAACATAGAAATAAAGCATGTAGCTCAATTTCCATGATTTGATAACTTTCTTAGCAACTTTGATAACTTTTACAACTTTTGCAAATTTTCTCTCCAATTGATCTTCAACCTAAAACTTGCAATCACACGTCAAAGTAGAGAAAATTGTTGTTTGTTAAGGAATAGGGGTTTGTCTTGGTCAAACCCCATTTTGGTAATTAAACCTTGAAATGAAACAATGCATGAAAGAAATGATGAATGAAAAAAATACAATTTCACAACTCACCACACCTTAATTGAACCTTGGATTGTAGATCTACAAACTAGCATGAATTGGCCTCAATGAATGTAGATCTTGATCTTGAAACATTATGTGAAACAACATCCTTGAATGATTGAGTGACCTTGAATACTACATAAACATTAGCTCAAAAACATGCATAATGCACTAAATCTTTGACATGATGAAATGGATCTTGATTGCTACAATAATATTCTACAAATATTCCCTTGAATGCCTTATAAATATTCTTAAATTTTATATCAATGCTCTTGTGAACGTGTTCTTATGATAACTTTAATTTTCTAGGTGAAACTAAGTGAAATAGCCTTGTATTTTATACATATCTTAACATTAATTCCTGAAATTCAAATATCACAAGCCGACATCAAATCTTGGATTTGAAACCATTAAAATACCACCAAAAACTTATTTCAAGGAGGGGTCCTAGGTCTAAGTGAGGACCCATCGCTATGTGACGAATGGGTCCTAGGTCACTCACCTAGGACACAATTGAGACAATGCGAAATGTTATGTGAAAATAGGGTCCTAAGACCTAGTGAGGACCCATTCACCATGTGGTAAATGGGTCCCAAGTCACTAACCTAGGACACACACCTAAAATTAAGTGTTGTGTAATGACATTTATGAATGTCAGGTTTTATCCCTCAAAATTTGGAATTAATTAAGCTTGGATTTGAATTAAAGGGGCTACTTAAGGCTAATTAGCCTCAATTAATTAATAAAGCCCTAGATTAGTTTGAAAGTTTAAAGGTACATCTTAAAACACCCTAAATAAGTCACAATTAAGTCCATTTAGTTTAAAAAGGCCCTAAACTTAATGTGAATGTGTAAAACACACTACAACACTAAATTAATGTATAATTAAGCTCATTATTTATTCCTAAATTAAGGAAAGAGGGATACTTTTTTTGTTACTACATTTTTCCCCCACTTTAGTGAGAGTGTGACCCCATTTCAAACTCACACTAAATTATACATTCAAGAAACTCATGTATGCAACAATGAAAAGGATACACAATCTTACAACATCAATGACCAAGAATACCAAGCCTACATTTTCCAACGTGATGTGGAATAGATCTAAGCCATCATTTTTGTAATCACTCCAAGGTAGCACAACTCTAGGTTGTCCACTAGCCGAGTCTTCCAATAGGGTGGCAAATGAGAGAATCATATTTGGCTCCCATACTATATCAAAGCTATCCTCTTGAAAACTTCAATAAGGCACCACAATGCTAGGCAAGGATTGATAGGAAAAAAAGGTGTGTTGTGTTAGGTGTCCTTGAATTAGGGTTTCAAGATCCATAGGTCTTAACAAGTTGTGTTATACTAAGCACCTATGAACAAGGCAAGGCTCCACAAGCAGGCAAGGTGTTTTCTGCAAGGTGGCATTGAATTTAGGGTTCAAGCTTCACAAGGTTAGCAAGTTGTGATATTCCAAAAACTTATGAACAATATTATGCTAGTAAAAAATAATTTTGTTCAAAGGGTATTTTTCTTAGTTTGTGTAAGGTCTTCTTAAGGATCGTTGTGCCTAATGTCTCCAAGAGAGGACAATTCAAGAGTAAAAGCTTCACAAGTTAGGAAATTCAATGCATCGCATCACCACTAAGAGAAAATTCATACACTAAGAAATATCACCCTCTTGGAGGACATAAAACCCAATGAAACCACCAAGAAAAGGATGTGTCACAAGAAAAAATAAAATCACACAATGAAACGTGAAAAATGTTGAAAGATATCATCAATGTATGTCCCCACTTTAAAGCAGTTTCTAACACCATTGTTGTGATCAATCACTTTAAAGTAGCCAATGTTCAATCCTAAGACATGAGAGCTTCCTTAGAAATCCCTATACCAAGTCATATGTTTATGAAATAAAGCTACACCATGAAAAGGAGGGAGGGGTTGGCCCCAAAAATACATAAGGGATCTATGGATTCATGGTCAATATATCTATGCTACAATGTTGTTGTAGAGCTCATAAATGTCATCATTCCCCAAATACTCATAGAACTAGAAGAATTTCACAAAGAGAAGAAACAAAGAAAAATCCTTTAGGGTCAACATGGAAGAGACGTATATGTCTTGACGCCTTGTGCCATCCCCAAAAGGAAAACACAAGATAAGTGAAAAAGGTATAATGTTTATGACATAGAGAAGAATGTAGGTACATATAGAATAATGTATAAAGAGAGAGAGGGAGAGAGATACATCAAATTAAACATCATAGGGGATCACATTACGCACATGCAATCACATAAAGAAACTTGAAAATGATGACAATACAAAACACTAGTAAGGCACATGTGAGTCAACCTATAGCATGTCGTTTGCATCCTAATTGTGATTAGTATATACAGAAGGTGGAAAACTATGCAAAGGGAAAACAACAAGTTCCAAACTGGTGGAAACACTCTTATCATCATTTAAGTTCATGGAAGAAGAGAACAATGAATTCAACTCATTATGCACTTGTTCATCAATCTTTGCAATATCAATTTCATCATCTAAATTAATCATAACGGGAGGTAGAATGATAATGTCTCTAGAAGGTTCTTTTTTACGTTGTAGAAAAGGTATAGAATCATCATGCATTGCTTCAGGTAATTTTGGATTTTTATTTTTGATTTGGTTCTTTTCTTCTTTAGTTTGTACCATACGAGCAATATCACGACGTCTATGCTACGCTCTCTAGCATTTCAATTTCTTTTCTATCTGTTGTTAATTTTTTCTTTGTAGGAGTGATTTTTTCAACCATAAGCCTCTTTTCTTCCCTTAGTGGAGGAATGGAAGAAACCATAGGAGTTTTTTCAATGACTTTCTCTTTGTCTGTGTAAACTTGTTTGATCTTAGGAAGCACAACGGGATTGTTTTGGTTGCCTCGTGTTGTCTTATAGGAAATGGTAGGAGGATTTTTCATAGGTTGTTCTTGGATATTTTCAAGTTATTTTGGTTCAATCATAGTTTCATCAAGGATAGGTGGCTCAATCACAAGTGGAGGCATGTTTCTAAGGGATTATTTTGCTATGTGCTTTGCCTTAAAGTTTTGATATGCTTTGAAAAAGTCATCCTCATGAGGTCTAATAGGTTCAATAGGCTCGGGCCAAAAGAAATCTAATAAAAAGTTCCCTCAGGAAGACACAGGACTAAATCCACTATGGTGTACAATAAATATTTCATTTCCAAAGGGAAACTTTAGAAATTTATGCATGTCGATGGGAAGGCATTCATGGAGCAAAGCCATGGATAGCCTAACTTCACATGAAATTGGTCTGATGACAAGATGATGGTGAGTGAGACACTTAATGTTTTTGGTCCAAATTTTAGAGGGATATTTATGTTGCATGTAGCTGATATTTGGTTGTCATTGATGTCAACACTATTGGCCTTAAGTACATTAGAGGTTGTAGATGTTGAGGATATTGAGAAAATTGTAATAAAACAAGTTGCAGATTGTCAGTGATCAAGTAAAGTTCTATGTGTTGGCCAGCTCAGTATGTTGATGATTAGAGGTTGTGGATTAAAGTTTTTTTTTGAGTATATCTAGTTTATCCACGTTAATTTTCAAAGATATGCATGAATATTTGATTGAGCTATGAGTATCTATGTTCTGACAGTTACTTTTTTGCTTTAGTTGGTGTTCCTACAAGAAGATGATGTGATTCTAGTAACTTGAGTTGTTCCAGATGCTTTTTTGGTGATTCATGATGCTCGTGGATGTTTCTAGATCGTTCTCTATCTATGTTACATGTCCTCATTTATCGGTGTGCTCATGATTGATGATTTTCTTTTGTGTGTTCATGTTTTTCATGTTCATGGCTAGCAGGGTGATTGTAATGTGTTGTGGATCTTTGAGGAATAATTGTTTGAGGTGTTTCATGTTCAAGGATTTTTTTTGGGTCTTCACTATGTTTTGGCCGACATTGGTTGATTCACATTAATAATTATTTATTTTTTGGGCCGACAGTTTGTATACATTTTATATTTTGTTAAAGCCAACATGAAGTTGATGTAATTCCTAGTTGCAGATATATATAAGCAATTTTTTTACCATTTGAAGGTATGGTATGAATGAGATGTGTGAATAATGTCCTAATCATTTGAGGGAAGAATCAAAGTGTGAAGAAGAGTGAGCAGAGTGTGAGGAAGTGTTCATATTCTTAACCAGAATAGTAATAGGGCATTAGTAGATGTTATTTTCTCAGTTCAAAATCTTTCGGATGTAATCTAAATGTTTATGTCAGGCAGTGTGTCTTCCTTTGGGTAGTAAACCTTGTTGTAATTGATCAGTGAGCTCTAGGAAATTTTCCTGAATGCATGTGCATTCCCCATTTATTTTTTAACAAGGTATAATCTTGTGGACTAACCTCCACTATGGTTTTTCCCCTAGCAGGGTTTCCACATAAGAAAATCTTGGTGTTATGTGTGTTCCTGATGTGTTGATGATTTATGCTTTCATGTTTATTTATCAAATCTGAGAATAAAGTTAATAAGTTTAATTTTTGAGGCAACTGATTCACCCCCCCTCTCAGTTGTTTACACTTGTGTTGCCAACATATTTATTGATCCAATCATAGGGAAAGAAAAACCAATATGTGTTTTGATCCATGATTTCAATTTTTTATATGTATCTTGATAGATTTCATGCCCAAATAAGAATTATTTAGTAATCACATTCTCTACACAAAAGGGATCAATTAATATCCCATTAGTAGGCTTTTCATTGATTCTTCCAACTATGTAAAGAGGACCATCAGGTGCATGTTTGATTATATCATTTTGTGAAAAAATAATATCAAGAGGCATTTTGGTTGAGCCCTTATGAAGTTTAGCTTCAATAAATGCCACTACTTCAACTAGTTGGTCTATGTTTTCATGTTTTGTAGTTTCATCCTCTATGTCAACATTCATTACATCATTCTTTGTTTCACTAGGTTTGACAAATGAAATAGTATATTTTGGCATGGGATTTGTAAATATTTGTAAATTTTGGTTGGGAGAAGCTACAAACTTATTACCCTGATCATTCATGCCTCCAATTAGAAGATTATTAGAATCAATGAGGTCTTGCACAAGATGTTTAAGATGCTTACAATATTTTGTATCATGACCATTTTTTTGGTGATAATGGAAATAATAATTTGGTCTATAGTCTGAGGGTAATGGTTTATTAGGTTCAAGAGCTCTAGCAGGAGGTAAGGAAAGCATATTCTTTTCCATGAACTGCAACATGATATTATAAATATTATCGGGTAGAGGATTAAATTTTCAATTCCTATCCACAAAGGCATATGAATTTTCCATGTTTATAGCATCCACTTGGTTATCAACTTGTTGATTTGTTTGAGGAGCATCAATTTGTAAAAATACCCTATTTTATTTCTTGAAAGGTTGGTAACTATTTTAAGATGCAAATTCAGACTTTTCAAAACGACTACAAGGAATTTTCACATCACGACTATAAGTTGAATTATAATGATCATGAAGGGTTGTACATAATAGTGTGAAGGATGGGAATTTCAACATCTCAAGTTTGGTTTGGATTTTTCTTTGTAAATTGGCAATAAACATTCATTGAAGGTCGACATCAGTAATCTTAATGTTTATTTGTGAATAAAGTGTTTGGTATCTCACTATGAAATCAGTCACTTTCTCGTCATCCTTTTGCTTGCATGTCATTAAATTAATGAGGGTAATATTGGGACCCATGTGAATGTGGAAGTGGTTGTAAGAGGAATCAATAAGCTCATTGAATTAAATTATTGAATTATTTGGTAAGGAAGAAAACCACTCTAAAGCAATGTAGATCTCAGTGACCTAGGGAATAGTTTAGCCAAGAGCTTATCTTCAAAGATGAAATCACTACATAGTGTTGTATAAGTGGAAACATAGCTAACAAGATCTCCTTTCCCACCATATTTCTCAAATCTAGGAACTTATATTCCTTGTGGCAATGGTGTTCTCAATATCTCCAGGGATAACATGTTGGTTTTGATATATTGTGAAGGTTGGCCATTTTTTTTTTTTTAGGATTGTGACTTCTCTTTGAAGGTATGACATGCTTTGCAAAAGTGCATTACAGATGGCATGATTGTTATTATTGTAAGGTTGAGGAGAATAAGGTGGAGTGGTGTATGTATGTGGAGGGCAAGTGAACTGTAAATTTGTGTTGGAAGATGGTTGAGGAGATATGGTATGTGAATGCACAAAGCTTGAAGGATTCCTTATGGAAATACCTAAGGAAGTGTTGACATTCCTAGTAGGTTGAATGGTTGTGGTAACTTGAGTACTAGTGTATGTAGGAATGGAAATGGGTATTGTAGGAGGAACTAAAATTCCACCTTGGATTTGGGTATACCCAAAAGCTTGAGTACAACTAGTGATGGTAGGGATGTTGTTAACATCATGCACATTGGTTGTAGGAAGGGAACTCATGGGAAATGAGGTATGCATGCTATGGTCCACAAAGGGTTGATTATCAACACTATTAGAAATAGAGTTAGAAAACCCAAGATCCACAATGAATGGTGTATGACAAGATGGCATGAGTCTCGAACTACATCTCACAATATTATTGCTAATAGGACACCAAGTTGTAAGGCTCATACAAGTTTCACAAACTTAGTGTACAAACCCAAAATGGAAAAAGGCTTGAAATGAAATGCAATGACCTAAAATGTAACATGTAAATGCAATTTTCATATTCTAAATAAGGTAATTTTCTGATTACACTATGTAAAAATATGAAAATGAAATCTCGTAAATATAATTTTGAAATCACACAATGCACTAAATGTACCAGATTCAACTAAATATGATCAAATTAATGAAATAGAAATTCAACAAACTGTAATAGAAATCTGAAAGTAGAAAACAAAAGCACAGAAATGAATATTTTAATGCTTGGAAATTCAAATTATGATTTGATTAGGGACTCATTTGTGCTAGGAAGAATGGGTCCTAGATTAGGGTTTTGAAACTGATTTTTACATATTTTCAAGTGGTTTTAAATAGTTTTCAGATTTAGGTTTGTTACAAGAAGTTTTAGTTTGATTTCCTATAGAATGCATTATGAAATGCAATTGCAAAATGTGACAAAATGATGACCTAGAAGACCTAGATTGATATGTAATTTTGTTTTGATTTTCAAATACAAGTTTATATGATGTAAATGATATGCAAGATGACTAATTTTTTTGTGTTTTTCATATTTAAAGAATGCAAACAATGCAATCCTAAAACCCTATATGAGATGCAAAGTTGAATGCAAACTAGACACCTTAAATGAGACCTAATTCAGTGTAAATGAATGCAAGACCTAAATCTAGGATGAAAAGGACTCTCAAATCATAAAACTATAATGCTCTTCATGTCCGGTTCACCAAACTGAAAATATGGAAAATAGGTTCACCTAAAATGGAAAAAAATAATGAACCTGATTCTCTCTATAATTTCATTCAATATGTGTGTAATAATGTGTAAATGAGTAACAAAAATTAAACCTAACCCAAAAACCGGTAAAAGGGAGAATTTAGAGAGGGTCAAATGTTCTGTACCTATTGCAAAAAGTACTTTTTTGGACCTCACTAAGGACTCATTCACCCTATGGAGAATGGTGACTGGATAGGGCTCTAGAAAAATGATTTCTAGGTTATGTTCCTCTCATTCTATACTCCCAGATTCTAGTTGGGTACGATTGAAAACCCATAAATAAATTTTTTAGCTCAATTTCCATGATTTGACAACTTCCTTAGCAAGTTTGAATAATTTTGCAATTTTTCTCTACAATTGATCTTCAACATAAAACCTTCAATCACACACCAAAGAGGAGAAAAAAAAATTGTTAGGGAATAGGGGTTTTCCTTGGTCAAACCCCATTTTGGTAATTAAACCTTGAAATGAAACAATGCATGAAAGGAATGATGAATGAAAAAATGCAATATCACAACTCACTACACCTTAATTGAACTTTCAATTGTAGATATACAAACTAGTATGAAGTGGCCTCAATGAATGTAGATCTTGATATTGAAACTTAATGTGAAATTATTTCCTTGAATGCTTGAATAGTACATCAACACATTAGCTCAACAACATGCATGATGCACTAAATCTTTGACATGATGAAATGGATCTTGATTGTTGTAATAATATTCTACAAATAGTTCCTTGAATTCCTTACAAATATTCTTGAATGCTCTATCAATGCTCTTGTGAAAGTTTTATTATGATAAATTCAATTTGATAGGTGAAACTAAGTAAAATAGCCCTGTATTTATACTGTAGACACGTAAAATGTACCAATTGACATTGTGCATCTGATCCTGACTACTAACATCATTTCATCCTGAATCATCCTTTGGTCTAACCATTTAATCAAATATCCTTAGCTAATTAAATTCATGAATATTCTGCTCTTAATTAAATAAACTAGTTATCTAATAAGTCTCTCTCTTTTGTTAATTAAATCAATCAATCTGATCTAATTATCCCTGTTTAATTAAATAATCAATTTTATTTGATTAAATCTCTTAAGTATATCTATTAAATTAAATAAATTAAAACCTTATTTGATTTAATCTAGCACCATCTCTTTTAATTAAATAAATCAAAAATCTTTATTTAATTAATCTCTTATCACATTCTTCTCCTATTTGATTTAAATAAATCCACAAATTCAAGTCAAATAGGTCACATCATTTAATCTCTCATTAAATTAATTAACCTTGATTAATTTAATCTCTTATCATGTCCCATCCTCTAGAATTTTCCACTTGCACATGAAAATAGATTTAATTAATTTATTAAATCTCTATTTTCCTCAACAAGGCATCTTTTGGAATATTCTTCAAGTTTGAATTCAAAAATCCAAGTTGACATGTACATCCAACAAGGCATTTACTCTCTCTCTTACATGTCCTTTTCCTTGAGCCAAGTGGCATTCAATGCTTCTTTCTTCCCTCTTGCAAGTCATTTCAACAAAATTCAAATTCAAAAATAAGCATTTATTGGCACAATCCTCAAAACTTGATATATGGCATCTTCCATTGGTTGAATGTTAGTCCACATTGCTCAATTTTGGACATTCATCCTTCAATCTCATCTATAAATGAAGAGTTCCTCTCCTCATTTGATCATCCACAAATTATGCAAAGTTACCATGCTCAAATATCTATCAAATTTCATCCATCATCATTGAATCTTAGCTAGGTTATGCAGTTTTTTAGCTTGGAGCTCTCATCAAACATCAAAAAAGTGGATCACTCATCAATTATCATCAACATACATCAATCTTGCATCATAGGAGTTGGGAAAGGGCCAATTTTCACATCAAATTGGCACCAATTCCCCCATGGGATCAAGAGTTTTCTTGCTTATTTAGGATTCAATCTTTATTTTGTTGTTTTCATTGTGTTCTTCATTGTTTTTCCTAATTTGAGCTATGTTAATGGATTTCATGGGGAATCCTTGTTCTTGCTTGCATTTAACAATCTAATGTGTTTGTTCTCATTGTTTTGCAAGTGTTAGGATTGGGGTTTGCACATATACATATCTTAACATTAATTCCTGAAATTCAAATATCACAAGCTAACATCAAATACTAGATTTGAAATAATTAAAATATTGCCAAAAACTTATTTCAAGGAGGGGTCCTAGGTCTAAGTGAAGACCCATTCGCCATGTGGTGAATGGGTCCTAGGTCACTAACCTAGGACACACACCTAAAATTTTAAGTGTTTTGTAATGGAATTTATGAATGTTGGGTTTTATCCCTCAGAATTTGAAACTAATTAGGCTTGGATTTGAATTAAAGGGGCCAATTAAGTCTAATTAACCTCAATTAATTAATTAATCCCTAGATTAGTGTGAAATTGTAAAGGTACACTTTACAACACCATAAATAAGGAAAAATTAAGTCCATCTAGTTTAAAAGTGCCATATACTTAATGTGAACATGTGAAACACATTACAACACTAAATTAAGGCATAATTGAGCTCATTAATTATTCCCAAATTAAGGAAAAAGGGATACTTTTTCTATTACTATAAAATTTCAAGAGATGTTGCATGAAGTGTGTGCTTTGCTTGGGAATACTTAAGGCTAAAGGGAATTCATCAAGAACTATGCATGCATTTTAATGCTTCTTTAATATTTATTGCACAAATATGACCCTTTATAATAGACAAAACAATATGAACAAACATTCACAATGTTGAATCAATAGTTGGCCTTTGCACCCATATTGCATTTATCAAACTAGAACACTTCATTCCATGTTCATGTAGATATTATAGGGACATCCATTGGAATAATACAAAAACTTGGCTATGGTAATTTGGATCACCCAATCTCCTTTTCTAACCAAAAATTCATGTCTACGTAGCAAATGATACAAAAATTGAGTGTGAGGCTTTAACCACGGTTTGTGCATTATATAATTTATAATAATATTCATTGGCCACTTTGGTTTTTTCTTTTCAAAAATTACCAAGCACTTAAATATTTGGTCAGAAAGACCATGCTTCATGGGAAAAATATTTTATGGATTAAACTCTTTCACCTTTATGTTAAGATTATAGCTTTCCCAAGAAAACAGTATATTGGGTCAAACCACTTGTCATTTATTAAAATAGGTGAAAAGGTACAGGCCCTATTGAGGATGGATTTCCTAACATGCAACTCATTTTTATTAATGTGATACTATATACCATGGAAGAGATTACACCTATTTGATATTAGGTCAAGTTCCAACTAGCTATATAGTTACATAAGTTAAATAATTAGTTTTGTGTGTAGTATCCTACCAACTAATCATTAGCTAATTATACATGGAAATTGATGAAGTATAATGCCATTATATTTTAATTTATGAATATGACAATTAATTGTGAAGCTCCATAAAGATTAAGTAGGAGTCCATTATTAGGGATGTGTAACTCCACTTGAAAATTGTTATAGGAAAGTCTTGGGTTGGCTAATGGTAGGAGAGTACATGCACAATTTTGCGAGGATTTTTTGTATCTACTAATGTATTAGTAAGCCATATTAGAGAGTGAAATAACTTAAGCACAAGTACCATCTCAAGAATCATTTGAAAAGTCTTGTAGAATTTTTTGGACCTTTACATCCACCACTATGATAGAGTGGTGCACACTATAATATTACAACCACAAATTAGAAAACATGGGAAGAAATGACAACAAGAGTTTTTACAAAAAATACATGTGTGATTACTTTTTTAACATATTATCACTAGGTTTGGATGCCTATTGAGCTCAACAAATGATCCAGGTGTAAGAGAGGGGGACTAACCATGTTCAAGGCCCCAGGTCACGAAGATCCGAGAGTAGAAGGCTTCCCTAACTTACCTCACTCTAAAGGGTGGTTTTGAAATGAGGGATGAGAATGATGAGGACTATAATGTCCTTCAATCACTCTACAGACCTAAAACTAGTTTTGGGGCTAGGAGAGCTGATTTTTGGGTTCAACATTGTTCCTCAGGTAGCTCTCTGTCTGAGGACGAAAACACGGTTCTGAGACAACAACGCAGCATGCTAGCATCTCTCAGGTGAGATGGCATCCATACAACTGGAGGACTGAAAGTACAGTGGGAACTGCTAGAAAATGAGTTGACAGCCTAGCTAGTGATTTTTAAGGGAAAAAAATAAAACTATAAAGTAAGAGATATATAAGCAAATATGATAAAGTAGATATATTAAAGCTAGGGTGACAAAAATGATCTCACAAAAGACCCTATTCGCCAGCTAGCTCCAAATACACATCTACCTACACACAAGAAGGAGGAAAATTTTTGGGGGGATGTATAGGAGTTTTCCTCAGTCAGACCCCCATTTTGTTGTTTCCACCTCCATGAACAGGAAAGATAGCAACTATAGAGAAAAATATGATAAAGGAAGAATGAAAGTAAAGAACAAAATAAACACTTACAAAATAGTAATGTGCTACTCAACCAAATTGTAGAGGATAGGAGTGAAAATTCTTACCACCTCGAGAGCTCACTAGCTAATGGAGGAGAAAAAGAGAGGATTCAAGCCCCTGTTGCAATGGTGTTTTTCCACACTTGCTCTATGAATTTGATGGAGTGTTGTTGCTAATGCTATGGAGTGCCAAAGTGTTGCTTGAAGACTAAGAATGCAAGAAGTGAATGCTAGAATGCTTAGGGAGTTCCAAAAGAAGATGGATTAGATGAAGGAAGAGTGTTTTTGAAGGTGGGAAGAGAAAAATAGATATATTTGGGTTGTTTGATCAAAGAGGGGTGTTACAAATCGACCCCAATGGGAAGTGTAACACCTTTTCCAACTTCAGATGCAGGAATTCGTCTGGGACGTAAGCATGTCACACAGGAATCCCCAACATTTATCCTTTTTCCAACGCACAAAATTGATTCCAAGTGGAATGAAGGCAGTGGGATGATGTGGAATTTCTCCTAGAATTTGGCCTTTGGATTTGGTTTTCTAAGGTGAGGAAGTGTAAAAGGGTAACTTGCGTAAGGGGTGAAAATTCTCACCTATACACAAGGAACTTGCTTCACTGTGTAAATTATTATAATTTATTACATGAATTTATGATACAACACAAAAGTACATTTCACCATCCTTAGGTTGATGTGATGGTTGAATCCTTCAACAAAATCCAAGGGAACATCTTAATTAATATTTGAGATGTTGGGTGCAAATATTTGGATGAACATGTGTCTTCTATGATATGGGAATTCCAAACCTACATGTAAGTGGTTGACAAGTTGGACATCATTTCAATTGGCATATGGAAATAATGTAGTAGTGCTAGTTGATTTTTGTTACCAAGTCTTAGGATTTCACAAATTGCTCATTTGGATGACTAGGAACCTTTGCATTCCTATCTCAAAGTTCCTAATCACCTAAGGGACAAATGTCTACTTTCACATTAGTTTTAGCTAATGGAGAAACTTCATTAGAAGGTATGGCATGACTAACATATCAAGTAGAAAGAGTTTTAGATTGGGAATGTTGCATTTCTATAAGATAGCTTCAAAAACACCTAAGCGAATCAAATGTTGATTGGTTGGGGTCATTCATCAACAAATACATGGTGACACATGGTATAGTGAAGTTAGAGACTCTTGATGGATAGGTTTTACTAGGAGTGGTCAACAATCATTAGATTAATTCATACTACAAATGACCATCTTGTTAGTTTTTTCTCTTTTCTTTTTGGGTTATTAAGGTATTTATGACCAAAATAAATTTAGATTTTTTTATTTTCTTATTTTCTTTTTTGCGTCAATTTTGTAAAAGATGCTCCATTATTTACATTAATGAAGCCTCATGTATTAATGTAATGTGCATATAAAATCATATTTTGTATTTATTCAAAGACATGATTTTTCAGTACCCATAGAAAGGTCCTCCAAGTTTAATAGTGAGAATGAGGTTGCATGAGAACAAATATTTGGTTTGTGTAGGTAGAAATATAGTGTGTGGTGCAAGATCTAGATATTTAGAGATTCTAGGATAGGATGTGTAGGGTTTTTAGAGCCACTAGAGAAAATTATGAATTTTTAATGATTGCACAATGGATTAAGTTTTCTTCAAGTAGAAGTGCATTTTTATTAGTTCTAAACTCAATTAGACAAGTTGGAATCATTTTTCTAGGTGAATTATAGTATCCAAGTTTGTCTATCTACTAGCATGTTAGATGTAAAAGTTACAAAATCCAAACATATAAATGAACACAAAAGGGACTATGCATTATATTTAGATTGGAGGGAAAGAATATATGTAGCCCTAAAAAGATTATAGTATAATGATAGTGAATGCACAAAGGCCACTCATAGGAAATATAGAGGCAGAATAAATATAGATTAGTGTCAACTAGTTGGGTGCGTGAGGATACTCATTGTGTGACAGCTACAAAAAAATTCTAAATTGGAATGATAAAAGGAAGAAAAATAAAGTAACTCAATGCCTAATAGTATTGATAGCATGAGGGGGTAGGACAACTAGCAAATGAGATGATTGAAAAATTGATTACTGGACACAAAAAATCAAGGTACTAATTTTGATATGACACTTAACATATTGAGACAAGTGTACAAAATAAGAAAAGGATGTGGCATAATGTGTGGAAAAATAGGTTTAGGGAAAAAATTGGCTCACAAATTTAAATATAGACCTATTTCTCACTATTTCATTAGGAAATGAGATACACACAAAGAATTGACTTACAACCCTTAGGTGAGTCAACCCAATGAGGGAATATACTAATTTCCTTATGCTTGAGGATGGGAGTTTCAGATTGAATAGCACTTTTGGGAGAAATATTAAAAATAGTAAATCTACTCAATTATGCCCATTCAAACTTGAAACAGCAATATAAAGCTCAATATTAATAGAAACATAAAACTTTATGTAGATATGAGAAGGGAAGAATATTGTTTACCAGTCACCAAAAGGTAGTTTCAAGAGGTTGTTTGGGACTCATTCACCCATGGGTGAATGGGTCTCTGCTCAGGGTTTTTAGCAAACTTTTTGGAGCCTCTGATTTCAATCTATACCTTCTGTTTGATCTGAGTTGTAGTGTCAGAAAGTCAAAAATTAGATCTGCAGGTGAGTTTTCGTGATTTGATGACAAATTTTGTAAATTTGGTAACTTTTCCAACCTTTCTCTTCAAAAGGTAGTCAATCCTTCTTCAACCTAAAATCTGCAATACAGGCACCAGAGGGAAAAATTGTCTATTTTTGGTGAATGGAGATTTTCCTTGGTCAAACCCCAATTGGGTAATTAAACCTTGAATTGAAATAATGGAAGTAGGAAAGGAATGATGAATGAACAAGCTATGTTGAAACTCACCATACCCTTGAATAAAACTTTAAAAATATACAATATTGGTCTTGATCTTGCATGAAATGGCTTCAACAGATGTGGATCTTCATGCTTGAAATATTACTTTGAATGCTTTCTTGAATCTTTGAAACCTACATCACAATGTTAGCTCCAAAAACATGCATGATGCTTTAGACTTTGACATGAAGCTTGAGATCTTGATTGCTACAACAAATGCTTCGTAAATCTACTCTTGAATGCCCTTGATCATAAAATTCACTTTACTTTTTTCTCACTTTAAAATGCTAGGTTGAATAGATAAAAATTATAGGATTTGAATGATAAAATAACCTTGTATTTATAGGTATGTATCCTTAATTTCTCAAAAATTAAACATTACAAGCTGACATCAAAATTTGAATATTGGAGATGTTAAAATACTGCTAAAAACATAATTAAATTTAGCTTCAAAGGCCTAGTGAATACCAATTCACCCATGGGTGAATGGGTCCCAGGTCCCCATTACTGTAACATACATTGCTCAAGGTAAAGTTTTATGTATTGGCATTAATTATTGTCAAGTTTCCCATTCAAAAAATGTAATTTATTAGGCTTGTAGATGCAATATAGGGCTTATTAAGGCATGATTAAGTCTAATTTAATTAAGAGGTCCCAAAAAAACTGTGAAAATGTAAAGGAGTACATTTTTCTATACTATATTTAGCCCCCACTTTAGTAAGAGGATGAGTGCAAGCGCAAACTTACACTAAAGTAGAAAAATATGCACTAGGAGGGGGTCCAAGTGTACAAATGTTAGTGAGATAGGATGACAAAGATCAAGGAGGTGGCCAAGCCCCCATGATCAAGATCTCATGGAAAACCAACATAAGCACAAAGGAACACACACAAGATGTATGATATGCAACAAGACAAGATACACAAACATACAATGTCAAAGACTAAAAGAAGAAAGAAAAAAAGAAAAAAAGGAGGGATCTAGCCTCGATTGTTTGTCCAACTTGATGTGGATCAAGACTTAGCTATTTTTCCAAAAACATTTACAAGTGAAACCCGTTTTTCACTATGTAAACAACAATGCACACTCACACGGGCTAGTGAAATCCATTGTCCACTAGGTGAGCCCCCAAAAGTGGCCAATGAGAGAGTCTTATCAGGCTCCCATTGAACTAACCATAGGGTAAGTGCATGGATTTATGACACAATTTTGGTGCCAAATTGTAAAAAAAAACCTATAACAAGCCATAGGCTTAAATTTTGAAATGAATGTTTGTGAACTCTTTCTTCTCTTTCTCTACCAAAGAGACTATATACATGAAATAAACATTTAAGTATAAGTTGACATTTACATATGGACATTTACTTTCTTATACTTTAAGTTATATTTATGTATATAATGTTGAGATGTTTGAGAGTGGTTTCGGATCTCTAGGATTTATAATGCAAATTCTAGTTTTTGGAAGATCTTAAAAAATTTAGACTTAGTTATATTTCAGTAATCAGCATGTCAAATTTCAATAATCAAGAGGTCAAATTTTAGTAGTTAGCAAGTTGTATCATCTTTCCCTCTCACTCTCTCCTCTCTAATCTCTATCTCTCAACTCCATCTCTCTCTCTCTCTCTCTCTCTCTCTCTCTCTCTCTCTCTCTCTCTCTCTCTCTCTCTCTACACACTCACTCACCTCTATCTCCTCCCTACTTTTCCATCCCCCCTCTCTACTTCTCTCTATCTCTCCTCTCTACCTATATTTATCTCCCCTCTCCCTATGTTTACCTACCTCTCCCTTCATCACTTTGTATATCACCTATGTTTCCCTACCTACCTAGGGATGAGGGTTAAGAATTGAGGGATGAGATTTTAATGTATAGGGTAGAGGGTAGAGGGTTTAAGGGTTGATTGTTGGTGGTTTAAGGTTGATGGTAGAGAGTTGATGGTATATGGTTGAGGGATTAGGGTTGAGGGTCTAATGTATAGGGTAGAGATTATAGGAGTTGAGGATTAAGGTTTCAGGGTAGAGGGTAGAGGGCAGAGGGTTGAGGGTAGAGGGTAGAGGGTTGAGGATTTAAGGGTTGATGGATAAAGGGTTGAGGGTTGAGTTATTAGGGTAGAGAGTTTACTTGCGTTTAAGGGTTTAAGGGTTGAGGTTATAGGGTTGAAGGTAGAGGTTATTGGGTTGAGGGTTTAAGGTTTAAGGGTTGGGGGTTTATGGTTTAGGGCTTATTGTTTAAGGGTTTAAG